>CAKNWT010268017.1:3432-17676 GCA_932066315.1 Andricus coriarius
AAATTTAGCTCAACGATCAAAATGAATTATCAGACAAGAAATTAATTGGTAACCTAGGTTATTTATACGCGCGCAATGCGAATTTTCATGGAGACATTTTTTCTTTGCTATGAGTCCTATATATAACGGGTCTTATAATGTAAATATGTACGCTGATTAGGTATCATAACATGTAATGTAGTGTAAACTATTTAAATACCAATAACAAATTTCGTAACATACAGTAAAGTAGGTTACTTTACATTACTCATCCGAAATTGTAACGTTACCGTCATTTTTCAAAATAAGTAACGCGTTACCGTTACTTAAAAATGCATCGTTCTGGGTAGCAAGTTACTGTCAAATACGGGTACTTTGTTAATTTATTCAATTTCGATAACTCCTTTGGCTTGCTGGATGGTGTATTTAGCTAAGGTGGTTGAAATATAAATCAACAGGAATTTAATTCTATGTCTTACTTTGTATATAGGCTGAGAAGGGCCGAGTCTTCCATCAGGCGATTAGTTCTTCGTATTTTAGACTTGGTATTGTGTCTATTGTTGAGGATAGATTTTAATCTATTCCGAAGGTTAATTCAAATGGTGTATACGCGATTGCTTCATGTATTCATATTTCATTGTATTGTCATAGGGCCGAATTTACTACGGGGCCAGCGGGGCCGCCACAAATTAGGGGCCCCCACAAATGTACTACATGCACACACTTCTGCATCCGCTAGAGTTACAATCCTTAGATTCTTGTCCCGTTCGTTTTGGTTGTCTTCAATACTTGTTTCTACGAGGTTTTTAATTGTCCAATAAGATCTCTCTAATGCCCTGTTGCTTTTTGGGTGGTAGGTGGAAATTTCAATAGGTTGAATTCGAAATAAGTTTTCGAAACCTCATATTAATTATGAAACGACGTTTTGCCCTTGAACCACTATAATGTTTTTTTTTTGCTTCGAATATATGTATACAACCGTAAAACAAGTTTTTTAAAATTATTTCCGATTTTACATTCTTAGCGGAATTAACAAAAGGAATTTTGTCAATAGGCCAAAAATATCCATAGCGATGTTTTCATCAAGCTCTGTTGCGGTGCGAGGAATTATTGCTTCACATTATCTCTTTATTCTTGTTGTGTTTCGTAATTGACAAAAAACACTGTACAGGTCTCTTGAAATAAGGACATTCAATTTAGTACTAATACTCCACACACCTTACCACCGTTTGAAGAAAGTGGAGAGAGAGAAGAGGCGATCAAGGAAGGAGCGTAACCCGCGAACCCGATACATTAATTTAATTAATTAATTTAATAAAGCCTAGTATTTATAATTTCTTATTTTACCAAAGAAAAATAATATAACGTTTACCTAAACGATTCCTACATTTTAGTTTTATTCAGGGGATTTTCGTCAAATTGACTTTTTATATTTCAAAGACATCCATACACTGACCAAGATGTCATAATCACGTTATTTAAACTAGTCACCTTTTCCTTTCGAATTGTTAAATGTTTTACTTGGGAGGGTGTCACGCAGCAATGTTTTACTTGGTGTGTGTACTCACAGTTGAATATGCAGTTTCCACTGGCAAAAGAGAGATCTCAACAATCGGTTTATTCAAAGTAGACGTAGCAATCCTGACTTTGACCCTGCATTTACATGGGCGCTGTGTATCCGTGCACTCTCCATGTTTCTCGGTTGATCGGAGCTCGGAGTGCATGCGGCCAATCGTGTTGTTTACTTTGCACGGAGATCAAATTCCATTGGCGGACTCTACTGGTTCCCGCGAGGAAATCCGGGAATAAATCAGTTGATATTTGCGGTTTTTTTAGTAGGACGATGTTATTGGTTATTACTTACTATTTTGCAAAAATGCGACATGTTCATTTGATGGTTGGCCTGCACTCCGAGCTCCGACCAACCGAGAAACACGGAGAGTGCAAGAATAAACAGCGCCCATGTAGATACAGGGTGACAGAACGAACATGTGTACAAGGTTTTCAACCTTCACAGAGGATCACGCTTTCTAGACCTAGTTGGTTTTGTAAATTTAAATACTTCTGCTCGCAGTGGTTGACCTTTTGCAGACGATTCGTAGCCAAGTTCATAACATACCTAGTCTACTCTCTATTTATCACACAGTGATGCGGAAGAAAATAGGCTCGGTTCGACTCAAGATCCTCGGAATTTGTGACTAATTCCATCTCAGCCAGAGTAGCATAGGGGAAACCACCCTACAGTAGATAGCAAAAAATTCAACAGCGTTTTAACTGCATCAGTTTCCAAAAATAAAGAAAGGTTATCGCTTTTAAGTAAAGCTTACATATTCAACTGAGTATTCTTATAGAAAAATTTATTAGAAATTAATCAATTAGCTGTATTAAACATTTTTATTAGACTTGGTCAAGAGTACGATTTTGACACATCTGTCCATCAATAGATAATCGTTTCTGCTATTGCTCCTGGGCATGATAAAATACTCAATTCTCGATAATTATAATTTGTCATTAGTATACTTACAATTAAAGTCAGTTTATTGAGTAAATAATAGTTTAAACCATGATTATTTTACACATATCTTAATCCCATCTAAAAACATATCTTAATCCCAAAAATGATATCTTTTCCGAAAGACTCTTTAAAACAAAACTAAACATTATGTGATTTTTAATAACAAATAATTTACACTATTTGCTTGGTTTATTATTTACAATAACTTGAATTTAAAAACGTCACGAATCAAAATAAACAAACAAACACAACCTTAAACTTAAAACAACTGCGAGACAGTCGCAGAGCTGCCAATTTTGATAGCGACATTTTTCGTAATTTTGCGATTATCTACTGTTGGTTATCTACTGTTGGAAAATGTTATGTCCGATAAAAAGTCCTGAAATATTTATAAATGTTGAAGAAAGAACTCTTTGTATCAATAAATATTGTTCATTAAACTTCATGCTTTGATTTTAATGTATGAACATGCCATAAAAATATTCCATTAAGTCAAAAAGTATGAATGAAGAAGAGGCGAAATTTTTGTTTTCAGGTTGAAAATTAATTTTTTGCTCTCACACATTAATTAATTATAAAATTTCAATGAAACTTCGTCAGAACATACAACATACTTGCTGAAATGTTATACTAACAAAAGTAAAGAACTTTTTTTGTCAATTCTCCAGTTAATTAAGATTATCTACTGTAAATCATTATCTACTGTAGGGTGGTTTCTTCTACTTCTCTATGCCTCGTTTATAAGTTGGGTGTAACTCACGGTCTTGACGAAATCGTCTTTCCATGGTCATCATCATTCAAAAAGCCGCAAATCGACATTCTCCGAACTCGATCGACTGATCTATTCTTTGCACGCTGATAGGTAGCGAGGTATAGTTTCATGGATACCTTATCATCTAGGGTAAACTTTGATATTTGTGGAGGAGTATCCCCCTGAACCACAAACCGCCGAACCAGTTGCAGCAGTTCTATGTCGACTGAACACTCCAGGCCCACAACTCTATGAGAAATCGAGTTCATCTCAACTCAGACAGGATTCACCAAAGAGAAGTCCTTTGCGCTGTAGAAGTGTGTCGCACCCTTTCGCACCCCATCCGCCGATGACCTGCATATAGATTGCAGCCCCAATATCATCTCGATCATAGGCCACCTTGATCGACAATTGGATCTGCCAACTCAAAACCTTGGAGATGTTGCCAGACATGTACAGAAATAGTACTTGGTGGTAAACAGGAAGTGAATCTAGATAATATGACAGCACGTATAACCAAACTCACTAATGTATCCAGCTTAGAATTTATCCTTACAATAGTGAGAACCCTAGTGGCTGGTGCATGCTGAACTCCTACATCCTTGACTGTGATAATGGCCATATATCTCTGCAATCATAGTCCCGTTACGAAAGATGGTGAAATAAAAGAGGTTTGAGCCCTCTAGTAAATAATACACGAACAAGGTGCTGAATCCCATCGTAGGAATCCACATCGATAAGGGCCGTATCCAGGAGTACAGTCAACCCTAGTCATAAATTGGAGTGAGTATGAGACACATTGAGATGACCTTGAGTACTGGTGGAAGCACCAGGGAGCGGCATATCTGGGAATCATAATGGCAAAAGCGATAGTATTTAAGAAATCAATCCCAGAATTCTTAATAGTAGTGGATGGTGCAGCAGCTGGGTTCATATTAGAGGGATGTAACATTGTATGGTGTTGACACTGTTGACCTTTACAAATCTCACATCTTTTTATAGAAGAGCAAGAGCTTGTACTTCCCTGAGCAATTGTAGCACAAGCGATGTGCTCGTACCAAGTCTCATCTCTCGTGTTCTGTATTGCTTGATCGGAAAGTTAGACAAAAGAGGAATAAACAAGTGTTTAAACATATAAGACAATTACCCTTCTTGATCGAAGCGTTATGAGTATGAGTATGGCTTCGAGGTTACGAACCAGCAATATCTTCGCACCTCTGAGAGCACAAATCACAGAGAGAATCATTTTAATCGAATATTCTGAATGCAGTTGTGGCAGCTTCCTTACAATGTCTTGATACTCCTGTTTCTCTCTCTCTCTCTCTCTGCGCTTTACAGGGCTAGGTCGGCGCTAACACCGTATGCGCGATAAAGATGGTAGTAAAGTACACTTAGGACCGCATTGTGTCTGTGGAGATACATTGCTTCCGCGCGACTGGGGCATCTAAATAGTAAGTGTCCTAGAATGTTAGGATGTGCATGACATGCTCGTTAGCTCCTTCAACAGGACTGATCTGTTGAATTTCTGTAAAAGTTTCCCTGCATTTTTTTGTATAAGAGCTGTTCGAGGAAGTTCTTGAGCTCTGCTGTCTAGATTTGGACTTTTGAAAGTGAGGCGTATAGATGGAGTAATGCACTTTCTTAACTTCTGATGTTAAGGTCCAGGCCAAGGGCCTCGCCCGCTTGCTCCACAGCTTTGTAAAGAAATGCTCCTTTGCCGATCATTTCGTGCTTACTCACCGTTTTCAGGAGATGATCTCTTCGATTTCCGACGATATGACGATATGAGATATGGATAATTCGGCTATATAGTCATTGGTGATTTAGAAGTCCGCGGCCGCCTTGACGGCTTAGGATATATAAGCGCGGAATAGACGAGCCGATATGGAAGCTCATCTGCATATGCATGATCTTACGCGTGGTGATGTGGAGGCCCGTGAGATTGTGCTTCGTTCATGGAACACATTGGAATACCAAGTCTGTCGGAGGAGACGGTTGTATATGCTTCGGAGAACCTCATTCACTGATATTATATCCTCAGGGCACTCGGGAATTCCAGCCATTCGTGCTCGCTACAGATGAATCTTGGCACACTAGTCCAATCCAAAGTCCATACCAATCTCTCTTATATACCTGTTGACTATGCTTAAAGCATTCTAAAGCTGTTTAGCTTCAGAAGCATAAATCTTCAGGTCATCCATATAAAATATAGAAGTAGCCTTATGGTCGCGGTGGTTAGGTCCTTGGGTTAGAGAACTCGTCTTTCTTATTCAGAGCATTGCACATTGTCGACAAAATACGGGTGTTATCCGACGCAAGGAGGAGAATACAGAAGAGGGAGGGGTGGTTCAGAGAGAATCAGCGCTTTTTTGCTCACCCATTCCACCTCTTCAGCGATTTCCCTGTTTCTTTCAAAAATCCACGCAAGCCCGACGAGCTAGAGACTTTTTGGCGAGAGATATACAAGATCCCGAAAACACTAGAATTAAAAGATAACACTAAAAATATCATCCGCTCCAAGCAGCATTGCGACAATTTTATAACATCTGATGAGGAGTGTCCATAAGTCACTGCCGAAGAGAAAAAAAATCACTCAGGGGCACGAAGAACTTTTCCGCTGCAGGACCAGATGGTATCAAGAACTTTCGGTGGATGAAGTTTACTCCTACACACCAACATCTGGCTTGCATCTTCACCTTATATTTAAAGTCGGAGACGCCCAATCCGCAGTGGCTGGTGTTAAGGCGCACTGTACTCCTACCGGAGAAACGCGACTTATCTAACCCAGGGAACTACAGGCCAATAGTTTGTCAGAACAGGTTGCATAAGATCTTTACCGCTAACCTGAACGACAGGATTGTTTGGAGAATTGTGCCTGTGTGGAGAGACATATACAAACAACGTGGCTCGAAAAAGGTGTAGCAGACTGCCGGGAGAACCTTCTGATTGACAGGTGCATCTGCAAAGACGCACAAGTCTACCAGCCCTGCCTGTCGATAACCTGGATTGACTAGCGGAAAGCTTTCTATTCAATCTCTCATAGACTTCTCATCTGTCTGTTAGAAAGCTTGAAGGTTCATCCTCACATAGGAGATGCATAGAGAGATTGATGCCCCTCTGGGAACCTAGATTTACTATATTATCAGGAAGTTATCGTGTGCCAACGTCACCTTCCAGAGTGGCGTCTTTCAGGGTGACACCATCCGCCCTTTCCTCTTTCGCATCACACTTCTGCCACTATCTCTCGCACAACGCAATTCTCTTGGGTACCTCTGTGGCAAAACTAATCATCACGAGCATAAGGTCACTCGCGTATTGTACATGGATAACCTGAAGATCTATGCTTCTAGTGCAAGCCAGCTTCAGAGTGCTTCACGTGTCATCGAGGGGTACAGAGAACAGATTAGTATGGCCTTTGGATTGGAGAAGTATGCCAAGATTCATTTGAAGCGTGGACGAATTACTGTCGCCCCCAGGGTTCCTGAGCTCGTAGATAGGAGTATTATTAGATCCTTGACACTAGAAAGACCTATCCATACCTGACGATCGATACAAGACGTATTCCATCGTTCTAAAAACGAGAAATCTCGATGAACTTGACTGGGAGGACGTGATTGCTGGACTAAGAAAACTGTGCCTCGCTGTAGAAAAAGAGGAGTAGAAAGCCTGCTATATGGCAAATTCAAGAGACTTGCTTGGTTCGCTGCCTCAAGATAAAATGCACGACACCTTGGCCCCTATTTTCCGAGGTGGTAACATCCACGTCACTCTTTGTCAAAGTAGAATTTAAGTACCCCTGGGACACTCAAAACAATAAATAATAAAAAAATGTCACGAGAGTCTAGTAGAAGGACACAAGAGTGTGACAAAAACGTACAAGCGCGTCCGAGAACAATTCACATGGCGCGGCATGCGGGGCCAAATAAACAACTTCATAGGAAGTTTTCGTAGTTGCCTGGAGAATAAACTTATGCGAACCCGCACACACGAGGCAATGGTGATTATCGATACACCATTTGGCGTGTTTGACAAAGTGTCACTAGCACGGTAGGAAAACTCCCTACCATCTCGAATGGGAACCGAGATATACTAACTATGCAGAATAACTTCAGCAAGTATTGCATAGGGGTCCCTATTCCAGATTTCAGGTAAGTTTTATTTATTATAAACAAAAGAAAAATCAACTCGGTTAAATCACTCTCTCTTTACCCACTTTGAAGCTTTTATTCACTCACTTTCAGAAAATTAGACCGAACTCAGAGTATTTTGTGAAATTGAAAGATTATTGAGTAAAAATCATCAGAATAAAAGCAATATAGAGTTAATAACATAACTAAAGCTACATAAAAAAGTGAAGAAATAATAAAACAAACTACTTTCGGTCGAAAAATCGCTAGCATCCATGATCCTTACTATAGCACACAAGCAATTGGTGCAGTGAATTAAGGAGACTAATAAGCATCAAAGCACCTCGCGCGGGCTACATAGGGAACGCGAAAACTCCTGACGTAGCAAAAATAAGGACTCAGGAACTCTGCTGATTATTGTTTACCAGTAAAAACACAATGTGATTGCTCAATTATTTCTGAACTTTGGACACATATTCATCTTCCCTGAAAGTTTCAGGCTTTTCATGATCTATTAAAAATTATAAAGTCAACTATCCTACAGTAAAACGCCTCGGTATGAAATTATCTACATGTTTTACTCTCTTTCTCTCATGCACATTTTTTTGTAAACACAGATGTCTGAGGATTGATGTCAACTAACTAAAAGTTGGGCCTCAGGCTTTGTGTGTAATTATAGCGAATTTCGGTCTCACAGATAATTGTTTTCGTTGCATTGCACATCAAAGTTTACCTATGCTTAAGTTGAGCGTGATTCGCGGATAAATTTTTCTCCAGTGATGATCTTCGCCTTGATGATGTTATTGTAGAGCTGGGTAACAATCAGCCTCGTTCCATTGCAAATTGCTTCCGAGATATCCAAGTTACGCAGTAGCATAGTTGTTGCGTTCTTCCTTAGCTTTATCTCGTGTAGTGGCAAATGGCCAATGTCGATCGATTGATGAAGTTCTGTGCGAATTGTACTGTTCCTTTTGCCTGGGCTTTAAGCAAGTTGTAACTTTGATAGACTTTATAGTCTCTAGGCAGCTACTTAATGATGTCAGAATTGATTTGATTGAACTCTTGGTTTAATAGCTAATTCCAACAGGCGCTGAGCTGGTTTCTGTTTGGAAACCAGCTCAGCGCCCGTTGGAATTAGCTATTAAACCAAGAGTTCAATAAAATCAATGCTGAGATCATTAAGTAGCTGACGCAACTAATGCGCTGAGAGTACTGCCCTCATGCTGTTTGCCACGCATGACTGAGCACCACCTCTCTCTCGGTCCTACAGCCACGCTTCATCAAAATCCCGAACACTCAAATTCTAGGAACGTTTCAAATAGGAGTTGCTTCAATGGTATTCCCAGTGTATAGTTTATGTATAGTGGAAAAAACAATGATATTTTTCATTTGTTTTATCAACTTTTCTGTATAAAACAAATTACAAATATCAGTGTTTTTCCATTATGTATAAACTATATATAACTTTTTACCTGAGTGATTTCGGTTCGGATTGCCAAACAAGACTGAGCCGACCCTGCAAGAAAATGGGTTCTATTTGGAATTTCGGTAATCACTAAGCTCATTACTATTGGACCGTGTATCGATTTCCAAAAAAGCCCCTCCCTTCACGGAATCTGATGGGTTTTCTTGGATGTTTCCAAGAGACGTAGAGCTCATTTCTATTGGTTTCTGTTTGGATTATCGGGAAATATAAAACCAACCTTAGAATATGATGGGCTCTATTTGGAATTTGCGGCAGATGCTGACTCGATATCTGTTGGTTTTTATATGGATTTACAAACAGCACCCAAACGACCTTGGAGGCCCATTCATATTCTATTCGCATTTCTAAGGGACGCTCATCTGGTTGCCGTTCCATTTGGAATTTCCACTAGCGCAAATATAATCTGACGTAAAGGCTATTAAAAACTAGAAACGCAATAGGTTCAAACCACTTAGCCTGTACTTAACGCGTATCATATTCCTAACAACTAAATCTCACGGCGAACCTAATGCTTGGAATCCTCAGCAAAAATCTCAGCTATTTTTCACCATTATTTTCTGTCAGTTTCTGTCGAGATTTCTTAACTAGACTGACCGCATCTTCTGATGGGTTCCATTTAGAATTTCAAGATACGCTGAACTAGTTTCTTTTGCATTCTATTTGGAATTTCAAAATCAAACGTAATTTTGGTTGAATGTTTGAATTTCCGAATAAAGCCCCGCCGCCAGTATACATTAAGTTTATCCTGCTGCTGTAATCTATGGTTCTTCCAATACTGTAACCTACTTGAATTTCAAAACACAATCTGAATCGGATTCGTTTTTATTTGCAAATACAATATTTCTAATTGCTCAGAATGTCTCAATAGCTACAAGGATCTGTTTAGATGTTCCAACACTGTGAACTACTTGGATTTTCGAAATAAATTTTATTTTCTTTCTTTTTAGATTTCCCAGTAGGATTTTACCGCTAGCGCGCAAAGTCTATAATTTTGTAGTAATCTATTTGGATCTCGGAATACTCTAACTTACTTGGAATTCCAAATAAAAGTTTGCCTATATAGCACCAAGACCGAATGGCTGTATGGTAAACAATATAACAGTTTTTTTAAGTGCTACATAACAATGTACCATTGGTATTTAAATCTTACATAACAATATAACAGTCTTATTTGTATGTTAAATTGTTATGAAAAAGTTTTATCGACAAGTATTACATATTTGTTGGAATTGTTGTGTAACTGTTACTTTGTTATGTCAATGTAACGCAGTTATTGAGTGTAATCGAAAAATTCTATTTGGATATCCAAACAGAATCCAATTGAGTCTGCGTTTTAAAATCTAAGTATTTTACAGCATTCTGAGATCCAAATACATCCCAACATATTTACGGACATAGTGCAATTGCTAGGATTCTCTTTGGAAATCAAAACAAAAAGCAACTCAAATCTAAAGTAGATGTCACTAGTCGTTACGATAGCGTCCTAAAAAGCATTTCGTAAGCATTCAGCTTTTGAGCTAGTTAAGAGTAGCTGCTAACCAAGAGAAATATCAATCCGGTTATAAAGTTGACTGTCGAGTTGTATTTTAATGTACCAATTTTTTCTGTTTAAATTTAATGAACTCTCAATTCTTAAACTAAACTTGTGTGTGTTCAGAATTTATTTCTAGGATACATTCTCTAAATATAACATTTCAGAAATGGGACATTTTGTCCACTTCACTCAAGGATTGTGTAGTGCTTTCTTAATGTGCTTCCTCAGACTCGATTTTTAGCCCATGTATTACAAATGACATGTTTCCTCCTACAAGGATGAATTGTTTGATTTTATATCTTAAACATATATTCTCAATAGCATAATATACAACCTATTAGTGCCCCCTTTTTAGAAAAATGGTCTTGCTTTTTTTTTAATTGATCGGAAATGTGATTCATTTATGCGCCTGGAAACGAGCAATCCGCCACCAGAAAAGTATCCATGATGAACCGGAGGTCGGCTTCTTGAAACCGGGAGCGCTTGTTTTCGGTTCATCATGGATACTATCCCGGTGGCGGATTGCTCATTTCCGGGCGCATAAATAAAGCACATTTTCGATTAAAAAAAAAAAACAAGACCATTTTTTCGAAAAAGGGCACTTATAAGTTGTGTATTACGCCCTTGAGTTTATGTGGTTTATATATATATTACATCAACCAATTCATCATTGTAGGAGAAAACATGTCATTTGTAATACATGGGCTAAAACTCGAGCCTGAGGAAGCACCTTAAGAGTGAATATAGCTGGCAGAGAATTGGAAAATCAACTTCCTCAGCAACTAAAAAATATTCAGCAACCGCAAAATTCCACCAACTGCAAAACAGACAGCAGCAACCTGGATATGTACAACAACCTGAAATTGTACAGTAGTAACCTAAAAATGAAAAACACCTGGAAATGAACAACAACAGCCTGGAAACGAGATGCAACAATCAATTGCCACCATGACTGCGATTTTGCATCAGAATACAGCGCTGATAGCCGCAGCAAATCAAGTTCAGGTGCCACCTATGTACAGTATGCTACCAGATCTGTCGCACAATATCGCTAAATTTGACCAACTTGCAGGGCCGGCTAGTGATAAGCTATGGCTTATGCCGCTGGAATCGACAGCCAATTTGCACCATCAGAACAAGTCAGAAATTCGCAAGCTTCTCGCGCTGCTTTTTTCGAATACTTTCGCATTGGAAGAATCACTTACGGAGAAATGACAAGAGATGCAGTCCAGATGTCAAAAACATAGGGAAAATACAAACGAGTATTTTTTTGACAAGGTTTGTTTGTGCAAGACCTAGAATATGGGGTTGGATTAAATTGAAACTCAAGTAGCTGTTGGATTATGGTCAAAAGAAAACAGCAATGTGATTTTGAATATAGAACATTTTGATCTGGACGATCTTCTGTGGAACCTGGAGGAACTCGAGTTGGTGGAGTCAACTAGAAAACAGCGAATCAATGAAGACAGAGATACAGCCCTAGCGGACCGAATGAACGGAACGGATACGCTGTAGCGTATCGCTATAGTATTCACATCGTATCCTCTCCGTATCATGCAAGAAAAACTCATTAAAAAGGTAAGATGAACATTTAACTTGTTGAGATTCGGATTCTACGTGAAATTTTGGGTTAGAAGGTCACGGAGTAATTGCAATAGTTTTTCTTGAAACGATGAAAACTTAAAAAAAATATAGTACCTATCGACAACGTGCGCTGAAGGCGACTTCAAGCGCATCCATAATCGTTTAAGGAGTACTGCTTAAACGATGATGGCTTCTTGATTATGGACGCTTGAAGTCGCCTTCAGCCCACGTTGTCGATAGGTATTATATTTTTTTTAAGTTTTCATCGTTTCAAGAAAAACTATTGCAATTACTCCGTGACCTTCTAACCCAAAATTTCACGTAGAATCCGAATCTCAACAAGTTAAATGTTCATCTTCCCTTTTTAATGAGTTTTTCTTGCATGATACGGAGAGGATACGATGTGGATACTATAGCGATACGCTATAGCGTATCCGTTCCGTTCATTCGGTCCGCTAGGGAGCGAATGGGCATTTTCTAAAACTGCGGGAAATAAAATTTTTAATTGTTCAGAGATGGGACA
Source organism: Andricus coriarius (assembly GCA_932066315.1). Classification (NCBI taxonomy): domain Eukaryota; kingdom Metazoa; phylum Arthropoda; class Insecta; order Hymenoptera; family Cynipidae; genus Andricus; species Andricus coriarius. The sequence continues at coordinate 15,932 of CAKNWT010268017.1, forward strand.
TTTCGCTAGTAAATTTACTCAACCCAAGACATTTTCGAGCGCTGAGGTTAATACGGTAACTTATACTTCTAAGGAAAGTATTGCGAAGTATGTGAAACGTGTACAGGTCCGTACGAAAATTTATGGCAAACCATCTAGCCTTTTTGAATTGTGCCATGTGACATATATGATGTCATAGTCGGTCGTAGTTTTACCAAATTGCAGTAGTGGTCGTATTTTCGAATGGATGGTTCGCTAGAATTTTCCCGAAACAGAGTTTATTTAAGGATGTTTTGCCTTCATGGTCAATTCCCAGTTCCGCGTTGACAGTAGAGAGTAACACGCTGCAGGTAAAGTGCGAAATAGATGCGGTGGAAGATAACGAAGTGTTAATTAACTTTACTAATGTAAAAAAAAGAAGAATTAGTGAATTTTTCTGAACGAATTTCGCCATTGTGCTTTCAGGCATATCGATGAGTTGGAGCAAACATCGTTATTGTATAAACGTTTATTCCTCAGCCTGATGGCCTTAAAAAATTGATTTGCTTACACTTTCTTTTTTTACCTAATTTTCCTTAATCTAAGCCTTAAAGCTAACATACATCCATACATTATAACTAGGATCGCACGCTCTTATCGCCTTGCCTTCCTCGCCTCGCTCGCATGTCCCTACTCTCTCGCTTCCGCGTCTATTACCTAATGCCTATCTACTAATTACAATATTTACATCCTGCTTATATCTACTTCCTCTCTTATTTACAATCTTTCCTTCTCCATTCCTGTTCCTCCTTCCTTCTATTCTTCTTCATCCTACCTAACACTCCCTTCGCCCATGCTACTGCCCTTTTGTCACCCCTTTCATGCATTAATACCTCCATGCTCATTCCACTCCTTTCTACCTCTACGCACTCCTCCAACTAGTGCTCCACTTTTGCATACCCCTTCCCACACAGTTGACACATCCTCTTTTCCCGAGAGAGCCAGAACCTATTAAAATCCTCCATGCACCCACATCTCATCCTCGCTATAAGCTTCTGACTTCCTTTCTCTCCTTCCTCACACAAATATTGCGCTCTCGCCCTTGGCATAATCCACACATAGTTAACGTTAAACCTTGACTCTCTTATCCTCTCTTATCCTCTCTTCCCCTGCTGTCTTCTCTCTCTCCATGCCGTTTTTCTTAACCAACTCATATACTTTCCTTCCTTCCTCATGCATCCTTCTCACTTCATCCATCTATAGTCCATTCGCTCTAAAATACCTTTCCCTTTCAGCCTCCATCCTCCCACCCCCTCTACTGTTCTCCTTCGTTCACCAACCCTCTCTAACTAGCTTACTTCCCCCCTCTTCCAAAAATTTCTCCTCATATTTACACGCCCGACTCCCAGCTAGAATCCCTATGCTCGTTCTCCCTGTCTCCCTCCTGACAATATAATTAGGCGTGTTCCTTTCCAACCCCAATGTCCACTTTAAATACCTCTCCTGTGTCCTATTTACCTCTTCACTTTCCTGCCACCCTCATACCTCTACACCATACAGTAGCACACTCATTACTAGCGAGTCAAACAATTTCATTTTCCTTTCAAAATCATCTGCGAATAACTTCTTTCCCAACCCCCAGACCTGCCTCATCACCACATTTTTCCTCCTTACTCTCTCTTTTATGTGACCATCCACTCCCCCATTCCTCCGAAATACGAGTCCCAGGTACAAAAACTCTTTCACCTCCTGCACCGCCTCTTCCTTCCACCTCCACCCCCCCCCCC
>CAKNWT010268042.1:0-14838 GCA_932066315.1 Andricus coriarius
GTCAGCGCCCCTTTTTAAATGGGACTTAGTAGGGCAATTTTTGCACGGTAGATACGTCCTAACCTAAAATCTAATCGAAAATGATAGGGCCCCTCTTTGAAAAGTGCTCTTGCAGACGTAAAACAGAAAACAAACATTTTTACCTGACACTAATGCAATAAGTACTCTCGTACAAATTTAGCAAATTTTAATTCTTCTTTTAGATTTCTAAATTTACCGATTGTACTAATTTCGAGTTAAAACGATTAAACCAGTTAAAGCAAAGTAAATTCAATCACGATTGATCTCTTTGAAAAAATCTTTCTGATCGGAACCAATTGCGATTGAGAAAGGTGCAGGTGAGCCAATGGAGAACCAGCATGCTTACCTCGGCCGATCTGGGCACCCACTGTTAGCAGAGGTAGGGAAGAGCGCGTCAAAGGGGTGTGGGCGGACAGCTCGACGACAACAATGAGCATTGTGATTTGTGCGGGGTTCCTCGGCTCCCATTGGTCCGTTTCTGCGCTCCCTCGTTCCCCCGCCAACCCCTTCATTGGATCGACCGCTCTGGCCGAGGGTTGTGCCGCCGCCAACCGCCTCCGAGCGAGACAATAGACAATGCGCAGCCACCGACAACTCACCTGACTCGGTTTTGGAGGCGGTGATTTGTCCCGGCCACTCTGGCGCGCTTTCCAATTCGCTATTGTCATTCTTCAAGCGACCTCCCAAAAGTCTTTTCAAAACCTGAAAAAAGAGTTTTCTTATCTCACAATCAGGATTAGACGGTTCTATGTGGAGATTATTAATGGATTAATTGAAGAATCTATTTTTGAAAGAATCTGAAGAGAGGAAGATCTCGCTCGACGAGCTGGAGACCAACTACTGTATCACGGGTGCTATCTCTTCTCTTTCCTGAGCAGTTCTGCACAAGAAGAGAATGAGAGAGAAAGGAGAGAGTTCCTGGCTTCCGTCTTGGCAGAAGACAACGTTTCCGTCGAAGAGGGAGAAGTGAGTGAGTGAGTGAGTGAGAAAGAGGTGGGGACGTCTCAGCGTGGGTGTAGGAGAGGCTGGGCGGAGCCAGAATTAAAAGGGGGCGTGATACGCCAAAGGCACGCTCGCGAGACGGTCTCGCGGTGGAGAGGGGGGAGCAGTGCCAGGAGTGAGAGAGCGCCAAAGGGAGAAAGAGGGGTGCGAGAGTGAGATGGAGTGAGAAGGACCGTTAGGAGGGGATTGACGAGTGCGGGAGAAGTGTTCCGTGGGGGCGCACGGCGCCGATCTGCGGCGAAGCGGCAGCGCCCGCCGAATCTCATCCGCGGCCTCCTGCTTCAGTCAGTCAGCCGACGCTCCGACGCGGTGATTATTTCTATTGTAACTCCGACCGACGGACTCCCTCCCACCGCTCGCGCCACTAACTCCTTCTCCTTCCGACCCCACGCTCCCTGATCTGAGCTTCTCTCTCTTTCTCTCTTCAAGGAACACACACACGCGTGCATCGACACACGCACGCGGGCACCACGTTCCACTCCACTCACGGCATTGTCGAGGACAGTTCCTAGCAGGACACCGCCGGGCGCGTCAGAATTTCTCGCTTTTACCAGGAATCGTTCCAGCGGCATGTAGTGCGGATTGACCTAGAGGGCGGATAACGCTGATCAGTGATTGGGAAGTGCGACTGAAGGATTGAACGAGATAAAAAAGTGAATCGGAAATTTATGAGTGACAATATTTTTGAGGTTGTGCGCGATAGTGTGTGTTGAGAAATACGTGAGTGAGAGGGTTGTCAACTTCTTGAGGTCAAAACGCAGCCAGCGGGATGTTATGAACTCGATCGGCAGGTGAGTTGATTCCCCAATGTTATTGTTATAGAACGAGGGTTAGGCACTAATGCGACAAGAATACATTGAGGGAACCTATTCATGTAACGGCCCACAATAAAATAGAACAGGGGGAAACAGTTGTATGTCATTGATCAACGTCAAGGGGCTGGGAGTAAAAAATTAGAGTACCCTGTCCTAACACTAATATAGGATGTAAAGACCGTAAAGACTTTCTATCAGTTCACAAGTTTAAGGAAAACAGATTACGAGCACGGGGAGGTAAAACTAGTCAATATTTCTTAACTAATTATTGTGTATAACTTCATCTGTCTTCATTTTTATAATGTGTCGTTTAAAAAAAGTTTATGACCTCAAAATTAGTAACAAAAAGAAAATATTTTCCCACGAACGTAAGAAATTCAGAATAGAAGCTCTTAGGAGACCAAACCAGTCTAATCCTGTTTTCGTCACTCTCTTATACATAAAACAAGCATCGTCCCTGAGACTAAACAATTCTCAAGTACCTTTTCTAGTTTGCTCCAGCTAAAATCTATTTCTCATGAGTTCCGAGTGTTTTGAAACTTTTTCTGATTCTCAAACATACTTGAAAAATTGATCCACTCCAGATACGCTGTTAGGGGAGCGGCATTCTAAAAATGTAATTTTTCAACAAGAGACGATTGTTTGTGTCGCGCAAAAGGAGAGGCATCGCGACGGTGTTAAAATGTGAGCATTGTTACGGTGGATAAGGTCGAAATGTGAACTCTTGCAGGCGACTAACACGCACGAAGAGTAAATATCATCAGTTCGGCGAACGTGCAGACCTGAACTCACAGGGCCATGTGTTCACGATGGCTGGAGAGAGAGGGAAGTGAAGAGGGAGTAAAGAGCTTCAAAAGCCAGATCTCACGTTGACATTATGCAACAATTCAGACTCGATTGACAGCTCGGCTTGGGATAAAGATCAAATAAACTAAATTGTAAAACAGACCTGCCGGAAGTAATTCCATCATCCTTCCTTTGTAAACTTTTATTGGCAGATTTATTGTTATTAAAACTCTCTGGTTTCCATCATTGCACAGGTACACAAAGTTTCAAGGGAACCTATTATAATACAAGAGGGTGGTCTAACAAAACTTTTTTGCTAGAGAGCAAGCCTTTGTATTCGATGATTGACAAGTTTGCAAGTATTTTGAAACATTCAAATTATGTAAACAATTTTTATTTGTTAAGAAATTTTTATTTCCCCTGTAAATCATAAAACGTCAATTTTGTTTGTAATTCACACAAGAAGTGAAAGTTCAGAATTCATATTTAGGTGTTCATATTTTTTAATTGTTTAAATTTTTCCATGCTAAATCATGAAAAGTTACGACTTTCTTCAACTAATTATATACTTCATGAATTCTGGATATAATAAAGTTTTTGTTTAAGACATTATTAAATTGTTTATTTAACTATTATTAATCATTCACGTCTGACTTTTGAAAAGGTGGGGAAAATTCTAGTTCTTTAAATTCTCTTACACTGCGTCGTTCATTATTAAAATATTGTTTCCTTCAGGAGGTATACCTCAATTGTTTAAATGATAATTATTTGTTTAAACAATTTGTTTCATCATCTTATTAATGATTCCATTTTTATTGTGGGATTAATTCCCCACCTTTTTATTTTTTGAATTGGACGCTTGTAAATTTTTTTTTAAAGCTTCTAATTACAAAACGGAAAATTTGCAGTACTTAAAACGAGAAAGTTTGTAATCTTGAGAAAAGACATTTTTTTCTATAAAATTATTCAAATTCGAAAAAAACCTGAAGATAATGCGCTGGGTCTACTCAGGTTTTTCGGAGGGTTGAGTATCAGGAAATAATTAAGGAAGGTCGGAGATTTAATCCTTAGGAATGATGAAAGCATCACGTCTAAGCAATAAATGCATAAAGCGAAGGACAAAGTTACAGAATTTTGAAACAGCTTACAGGTGTAGTTTAGGATAAAAATGATTGAATCATAAAGAGGCAAAGAAATTGAAAATTACACAAACCGCTAAAAGTCTATTAGAATTTCCACAGTCGGCAAACATCTGCTTAGTTATAAATTTGAGAGACCTGAAGGGATTCAATGGTTATTTCCGTAATATGTAAGTTAAATGAAGTATAGTTTGAAACCCGTTCTACAGATTAGGATACAAAAGCGTAGTAAATTTAATAGAATACAATAATCCCTTGTGAATTATAAAGTAGGGTAAATTATAGTTGAAATATAAATGTAAAGTTCCTTTAGTTAAGAACAAAATTATTATTACGATATGTAAAAAACTAAAAGACGTTTATAGAAGTGGGAAACATGTTGTTTCAACTGAAATTGTTGAAACAATAACGAAGTCGAATCGAAAACAACGATAAAAGTTCACAGATTGATTAGCAACCAAAATCACTAAAGAATCAGGCAATATTTTCACTAATTGACTTAAGTCAAATCAGCTTGTGATTTTTTTACTATTTCATTATTCCATTGAAAACGAGTGTTAAGGATGTAACAGTGTACACTATAACGTACAATCAATCTCAAAATTCACCTATCTTTAAAAAGATTTATAAATTCGACGCTTCTAAGCGTACTTCAGAAAAAAATAATTCAGGTTAAAATTGATTATTCAACAGTAGTTATTTAGAGGTTTAGTTTTTACTTTCTCTTCAGGGAAAAGTTGCAATTCTTATTTAATCCTAATAATCAAGGCCTCGTTTTATTCTTTAAAGGATTCTATACAATTCTATTTGAGTGGGTTTCATTTAAGAAATAAATTTAGAAATTCTACAGTTATTATTCTTATACTAGATTTTTGGAACCGACCGTTTTGTCCATACTCTTTCGAATTGAAATTTTTTCATTTTTCCCCATTTTATTCATACGAATTCTTAGCTCTAAGCATTAAAATAGAAAACCGTAGCCTTGCGGCATTTTTGCAGTATATTATTGATAAAAAAATGTTTTAATGTAATTTCTAAGACACACGGCAAAAAATTTGGAATTAATTATGGATACGAATGCGGACGATACAATATTTTATTGACGCAAGAAAATTTTCTTGTCTCAAGAAAATATACTTGAATGAAGAAACTTGATTTTCTTTAATCGAGTACATTTTCTTGAAACCACAAATAATTTGCTTCGATCAAGAAAATATTGTATCTTCAGTACTCGTATCAATATTTTTTTAATTCAATCCCAATTTTCCGTGTACGATTTGGGCAACCAGATCTGCTGGTCGAAGAGCTAATATACAAATTGAAACATCGTTCTATATCTATAACCTTATCAGCATTTTAACGTGAGTTCATTTGAATTACTTCGCATTCTAAAAACTCCCAATAGTCTGATAATCAAGATGCCGTTTAATTTCATCGATGACTAATCGACCATTATATCTACTACTTATATCTTATAGTATGGTTTCATATGCAAGGTTATTATGGGAAACGAAAAAAATATCTCGGAAGAGAAGAGAATGAAGAATTGTGTCAAGCCTCTTAATTGTTCACTAGGGTGTTCTAAAAAAAAAACCTAATGTTTTTTGTTTTGATTACACACCCCCTAAACTTGTTCCATTTGGTGACAAAATAAATGTGTATTTTTTTAAGTTTAAACCGCGGTCCTGCGGGGCCCAAAATTATTTAAACTATTATTTAACCTAAATTTCCATATAAATAATAAGTGCTCGACAGGAAATATAACTGATAGTACCAGACACTGAAGAAAAAAAACTTGACCTAAATAAGATAAAAAAACAGTTTGTAGTACAACTTTGTGATAAAATCAATTTTTTACTAAACCCCAAAGTTGATGTTTAGAATTGAAAGAGAGAACTTGAAAATCGCATTTCGATTCATGACCACCTAATCACAATAGACAAATCCATCAAGTTCTAACTAAGGCATATTACGAGATATAACAAGTGATATAAAAAAGAAAAAAGATAAACGAGGTAGGAGCCCCGAGCATGCAACGAATCTGACCCAGTGACCCTCTCTCTCGCTCTCTTCCTCCCACGTTTTCTCACTCTGCCTCGCTTCAGCAGAGTCGCTCCCTCTCGCAACCTTACGACCCTCTCGAACGCCAAACGAATTCTTCTCCGCTAGTCTCGTATTCCTCGCGTAACAGCCACTTGACGGTCTTTTAAGCTGATCGCATGACTGTTTTGTACCCAGGCGGCTCTTTTTGGGGCCCTTTGTGTCGCCGAGTTGGGGTGGGTCGCATCCGAGTTCACGATGCAGTTAGTCTTGTTTCTCAAATTGGTGCCTTTCCTGCATTCCATCAAACCTGTTCTGGACACGTAACTGGATAGTGTCCTCATTTTTTTTTCTTTAATTTCGGCTGGTTATGGTTACTACAATCTTAGCCAAGGGCAAACGATTTTTGACTCTATTAATCTGGAATGATGGTATGGGATTTCGAATACTGAAAAGCGTTAATGACATGTATAATTGGAACGGGTTGGGATTCCTCAGCGCTAAAGAGATATATCAAGGGATCCATCTGAAAAATAATTCCCTCGTTTGCCTATAAATGATAGAAATTTTGCATCCCTAATTCTAACTTGGTGAAAATAATTTTTATGCTAGATTTATGTGGATTTTTATGAAAACTTTTACAAATTTTGAATGCACTTTAAGATTATAGTAGTTTTTTTTCGTAGAAAGCGATAGTAAAAAATCTTAGATTTTGATTTTCATACTTTTTCGTAGAATGACGTAATTTATTATGCGTCTTAATTTTATATTATTCACGTAATACATAAAATTATCACTAATACACTACACTATACCGTTTTAACCGATGAATCGAAAGCACGATGCTATAAGAGTAAATATTAGAACGGTCTTTCCGGCAAAGTAAAAGTTCCCCCGCTTTGGGATTGGGTCGATTTTACTACTAACACGGGAGAGAACAATAGTGAATTATTAGGATAATGTGGAAAATTCGTAATTTTACTAAGGTCAATTTTGAGATTGGGTTTCATTTCAAAATATCTATATGATATGTTGTCCTTTCGAAATCCTTTCGCTATGGCTTTGTTTTATTTAATATGTACAGGTGACTTAATAAACTAAAACTTTCGGAACGGAAACCAATTATATTAATTTGAATTGACTAAGATTAAGCTAATATTGATCAGAGTCAATTTAGGGTGAACGAGAATAATGCTGCTTTAGAATACGCTTTAAATATTTTCAGTTTTCATGTGTATCTCTCGCCATTTTCAAGAAACCTAAAAAATTTGAAAATTTCTGAAATTTTGCAAATTTTGATACTGGATCAGACAGATTAATCTTTAGTGTGTTCTAGGACTCCTGCAATTTTATCCGTTTTCGCCATCTCTCGCCGTTTTATTATTTTTAATAACATACATGTATGTTTAGTACAAACAATTTTTCTACTTATTTAGATTCGAGAATTTTTTAACATCGGTTATATTATAATTGCCGGAATTTTCCAGTGTGCAGAATTTTTTGTTGCCGATAATTTTGCAAGGTCAGGAATCTTCTTTTTTTTTTAATTTGTTTGTCGACAAATTTAGTGTTCTTAAGAAAATTCTAAAAAACCACGATTGGCTGTTGGGTTCATAAATGTAATTTTTTATGTAATTTTTAGACTATTTTCTCCAAATTGTCTTAGAGAATATTTCCTAAAATTCAAGGACCTGTTCCCAAATAATGGGTATATTACCCTATTTTTTAGGAAATATATTGCACATCATTATTTGGGAGTTTTCTTTGTAATATTTTTGGAAAAGTTTCCAAAATTTTGAAAAATATTTTCCAAGATATTTTGGTGAAACTTTTTTGCAACAAAATTTGGGGTTAAGGGAGAGGTCGAAAACAGGAATTCCCGAAATTTTATAAGAATATCTTAGCTTTTGAGTAATATTCCAAAATTTTTCTGGAATTTATCCAATTTGTTTGGGAGAATTCCCCAATCACTTACGGGAAAACGTATTTTCAAACTAAAATATGGAATTTTCCCCCAAAAAGAGTGCATAAAAGCCCCAAATTTGGTAAAGTGTAGTTTTTCGTAAAATTGTTTTCACCAAGCTAGCTTCTACGTGATTATTAGTTTCTAGTGGGATTTATCATTTGACCCAAGATTAATCTTGTTAGTCATTAATATTTGGCTCATTATGTGAGCAAACGGAAGTAGGTGATTGTTTTTGGGATTTCCAACTTCGACAATGACCTTTTCATCGCCCTTTTTCGTAAACTTCCGATTTAGTCTTATCAGTTACTATAAACATTCTTATTTGCTGCTCTTTTTTTAAGGTGATCCCTGGCCTTTTATCCCCAAAATTCATTTGTTTCTTCTACTACTACTACTACTAGATCCAAATCTAAAACTTGCTTCTGCGAATTTTTTTTCCGGTTTCTATTTCTGTTTAAATCAACTTTCCTCCTCCACTAGTCTCTCATCTTCGCAGAACATTGCTCTTTCGAGAACTGTTTTTTTATTCCTATAGTTATAAAAAATATCGGTCAGAAATAATTTTCCACTAGTTCTTGAAGGAGGATCAGCAGGTCAGAATTAACAACTTGCCTCTCTTGATAGTTTCGTATTTTACGAACTGGATTTTATTAATCGGAGAGGTTTTAGGCGTACGTTTTACGGAATATTTCAAATGAAAAATCGGACTCGGCTCTGCCTCCCTCGCTGCCTGTTGTTTTAAAATAGTACTCGCGACCGTAAAAAAGAATCATGACCCGCGTTCACGGCGGTTCTCCAACAACGGTGACCGCTCGTACTTACCCGGATCGCTGATTCTAACCGTATTCTAACCGTACAGTGCACGATGCGATTACGTGTAAACGAAAGTCGTTCCTGTAGCGTTACATATCACTCTTATAAGACTAATTATTGCGGGTTTTATTCTATCAGTCAGCAATGAAGGGGGGGGGGGGGTATAGATTTGTAGATTGATCTAAAATTTCTGGGTTGTTTATTTAAATAACACGTTCGTGCCGTAACACTTCTCCGATCCAGGTCGCTGATCAATCTCTCTAGCGATAACCCCATGTGAAGAGCTTCACAAAGTCATAATGTAAAGCTCTCCTTTCGGGCCTATTTATATACAAATTCTATTGTTTCAGGCGTCATTTACTTCACTGACACTCTTCATGTATAAAAGGGGGTTTTAACCCTCTGGGCACCACCATTTTTCGGCTCCTTATTGCGCACCACCTGGGTCTCCAGTGACCCGACAAATTCAATAATTTTTTTAATACATTTAAAGTGCATGTTTTTATATAAATGGGAGTGAAATTAAATCGGCAGAATGTTTAGAAAAAGACTAGACAAGTGCGAAAACGATATTTTTATTTGTTTCAATTTTGTGCAAACAAATGCAAACCAAAATTCGAAAAAATCAAAAAAATGACTTTTTTCGTGTTTTTAATGTTATTTCTTTTGTTTTTCACGTAATTTAAGAAAGTCGGTGGGTTTCTCAATCTATAGACTTTGCTCTACAAAACTGTTTAAAAGGTTTTACTATTTTTTTCAAAAAGTATATTTATCTCACCGAGCGAATGTGCACTTTGTACCAAATTTGAAAACTTACAATTTTGGCTGTTATTATTTTTTTAATTGCACTTTTTCAACAAACTATAAGTGTAAATTAAAGTTCAAAGTGTCAGCTATCTAATCAGAATACCAAAACAAATTATTGTGCTCTAACATTTGTTTAAATAAACAAATAGGGTAAAAAAAGGTGATAAATACTTATTTGTGAAAGTCTTCTGCATTTATTGATATAAAACTAGTAAAAATAAGAGAATACATCTTATGAACTAAATTGTAAAAAAATTAATACTGAAAAATTCAAACTAGTTATCCTAATTACTCATCTGCACAACGCACGCACACTGGGCGACAGTGTTACAGGCATATTGGGACCTGGCAAACGACGCACGCCGTGGATGTTTTTCTGTCTAAATTGGACTGACAAAAAAGTGACAGTGATGACAATACCAGGACTATTTTTTTTTTTTTGTTTGCACATACGAAACCAAGATTTTGTTGTTGTCATACACAAAATCAACTGTGCGCGGGGCGCGTGAAGTTTTGAAATATTCAGGAATTTCGCACTTACTTTTTTCGTATTGTCCCTATCATCGTTAACGAATACTATTTTAACATTTTCTCAACTATGGGGACAGAAGTAAACCAATGGTCTATAGTCACGCTTTAGCTAAATGTAATAGAGACCCTGTGTTCGTACCTGCCCCAAAGTAGCCTGGACTCTTATTTTCCAATCAATATTTTTCTTTTTCACTATAAATCTTTCAAATAAACTAAATAAACAATATTCGATTGAAAAATTCACCTAAAATTTTTTTGTCACTTTTCAACTTATAAAGCACACCATGGGTCACCGGTGACCCATAACTTACTTTGCGACCGTCCTGTAGGAAAACCAACGTTAAATTAAGAAAGCCCCTCAGCCCTTCGGATAGCCCATATTTTTGCCCTAATTATCAGCATATTAGCTTCGCCTCTTAGATGCTTCCCTTTTCAGAAACTTCACTTTTAGAATCGCTTCGGGTCATTGGCGACCCAGGTGGTGCCCAGAGGGTTAATATAATTATTACGAATCCCGACACAAATTTAAAATTTGGCGCCAATGGTATCTATAAGCTAAGTTGCCAAATGAAACGGCACATTGCTAATTAGTCAGCCATAATCAGCTGTTTAGCTTGATGCGACTGCACAGGCGCACAGGGATCTAATCGTAAATTCACAGTTAGGCTCTTATGACATGCTAACGGACAAGTAAAAAAATTGTTTCGCCAGGATATGTATTAGATTTTTTTGATTTTTTTAGCTACATTTCAATTTTAGGTTGTGTATAGCTGTTACTCGTACTAATAGTCAGTCTAGTTGGTGCCTAAAAATTATGACAAATGTAGATTAGGGCAAAAATAGGGCGAATGATAATTCGGAAAAATAAAAATTAGGCCAAAGGTAATTGGTAAAAATATAAATTAGGGTAAACTGTCTTTCGCTCAAATGAATTTCGGCAAATTAAAAATTAGTGCGAAAGTAGAATTTTGGGAATATTCATATGGGCCTTGCATATTAGTCGTTCTTTGTTTCTTTTCTTGCAAAAAAAAATTATTTCTCTTCTTAGGCAACAGATGCTGCTATGTGACTGATAATTTTTAGTATTATAAATCTAGGCAGTTGAGGTCATTTATAATCATCACCCTGTCCTACGGCAACAGTTTTTTAATAAATGTAACATTGTACACTTGAATCTACATTTACCTTTCGGCAGTAAAAATGTGTTGGCAGAAATAAACGATACGACTAATATGATCAATCTGGACCAGAAATGGATGTCAAGATCTAACAACAAGTAATAGGTCATGAGATGTGTAAAATAGATTCTCAGTTTTTTTGTTTGTTCATGATTAGGCAGGCTAATAAGATTAAGGGCGGTCTGATATTTCATGTGCCATGAGTCATTACTTCCAATTTATGTACGATCCTGTTATTACTGTTTTAATTATAGCTTGAAAAAATAATCGGAACCGAATATATTAAAAAATTCGTAGTTTATACAGATACGGCGTTTTTTGCCGTATTTTAATTTTGTAATACGGCATTTTTTGCCATATTTTAATTTTGTAGTCCGGCATTCTTTGCCGTATTTTAATTTTTTAGTCCGGCATTTTTTGCCGGATTTAAATTTTCTAGTACGGCTAATTTTGCCATACTTGAATTTTCTAGTATGGAAAATTTTGACATCTACGAAATTTCTTTTCGCATTTCAACTTTTTTGGCATTAAGCATTGATTTAAAAAATATTAAAAACTTTATTGGTTAACGTCTCGTAATCTATCATTTCTCGAAGCCTTTTCCAGCTCTCCCTTCAAAAAATACTTGTTAGTATCTGATAACAGAAGAGTGATTGGTCACATCTCGAAACCTTTTCCAGCTCTCCCTTCAAAAAAATACTTGTCAGTAACTGGTCACAGAAGAGTGATCTGTCACACCTCGAACCCCTTTTCCAAGTCTCCATTTAAAAATACGAGTGTTAGTGACTGGTTCCAGAAGAGTGATCTGTCACATTTCGAACCTCTTTTCAAAGTTTCCATTTAAAAAATACGCGTGTTAGTGACTGGCCACAGAAGAGTGATCTGTCACATCTCGAAATCTTTTCCAGCTCTCCATTCGAAAAAATACTTGTCACTGACTGGTCACAGAAGAGTTATCTGTCACACCTTGCACCCCTTTTCCAAGTCCCGCTTTAAAAAATACAAATGTCAGTGACTGGTCACAGAAGAGTGATCTGTCACATCTCGAACACCTTTTTCAAGTGTCCCTTTATTAAATACGCGTGTTAGTGACTGGTCACAGAAAAGTGATCTGTCACATGTCGAACCCCTTTTCCAAGTTTCTTTTTAGAAAATACGCGTGCTAGTGACTGGTCACAGAAATTGATCTGTCACAACTCGAACCCCTTTTCCAAGTCTCCCTTTAAAAATACGAGTGTAAGTGACTGGTCACAGAAGAGTGATCTGTCACATCTCGAACCTCTTTTCAAAGTGTCCCTTTAAAAAATACGTGTGTTAGTGACACTTGTGAATTTGAAGGATGACACTCGTGAATTTGAAGATCAAAAATCAAGTTTTTTCAGAAAAGTTGAAATGCGAAAATAAATTTCGTTGATGTCAAGATTTCCGTACTAGAAAATTCAAACCCGGCAAAATTTTCCGTACTCCGGCAAAAAATTCGGGAGTACAAAATATAAATACGGCAAAAAATTCGATGAGCAATTCTGTAGTGTTTAATGTTCTTGATTATATGACACTTTGGATGTATTTATAACTTAATATTCCTTATTTTATGATAAAATAGTAAAATATTGTAGTATTTTTCCAAAAGGTAGCAAAAAATATTATCGGAACAGAAAGTTCCTCATTGACACAAAAATTTGCCCGATTAGAAACTTTAAATACGGCAAAATTCGCCGAAGCTCAATACTCGACCTAAAAAATTGGATTGAGTATTATTTAAATTTGTATCCTATATATAGTTTTATTAATTGAAAGCGGAACTTTGACCCGCACGTGTGCGTTCAGTGCGTGATAGCAATTATTTTAGGACAGTCCAGTGTATACAATTTATCAATGATCAATTTACTGTTCGTAAACAATCCCTGCAATCGAGGTGATATTAAAATTTTTTAAGACTGATGAGGAAGAAATGTGAATTCCAATTAATGCAATAGGCTCAATCGTCAAATCAAATGAAATATTTTATTTTATAAATGTGAATATCATCATCATCGTGAAAGCATTAAATCTATTATTAAATCTATTATTAAATTACAATAAAGTAAAATAATGTAAAAATTTGCAATTACTTGCAAAGTTTTGTAAGTGTCCAAATTCGAACAAAATGTTGCAGCGTTTCTAGTAGATCTCTTTTTGTACTTAGCTGTAATTTATTATATTTCATTGTGAAAATATATGTACGTTTCTATCATGGTGTCGATAACTTTTTTTTCATAACTTGGTTTTTCATACGTAACAATTTCGTGCCAAAGAATGGAATAAAAATGTTATCAGCAACCGTTTATCATTTCAATAAAGGAATGCAGATGCTATTTCGTGGAATCGAAAATACTCGGTATATATATTTTAATCTTTTACAATTGTATTTGCGCAATAAAGTGTATCGCACAATAACATAAAATTGAGCAACGGGATATTGTCCGAACTTAGGACTCTCTAAGACTGAGTCATTAAAATACAAACTCTAAATACCCAATTATTGCTTAACAATAATATAGAAGTCACTAGTTTTTGTTTGCTTTTCATTTAATATAACTTAGCAAAGTCCAGAAAAAAAGCTAGTAAAAAAATTAAAAATTTGAAGCTGCTGAATTGGCTCTGCGTTCTAAGTACCGTCTCATAACAATACTCTTGTAGGTTCGAATCCCCAGTCTTCAAATTTTTTTAATCAACATTTCGGTTTGTTTCGAGTTTACGTTATACCCTCTACTTTTGAAGTAATATACACTTCCTGCAATTACAATTTAACTAGGAAATTTCTTTAAAAGACCTAAAGAAATATAGCAGTCGTAATATATCAGTCGACAATATTAAACAAATTATTAATGAAAGATAATTGACATTCTCGACGTAATTTACATAGAAAATTGAAGAAATTGCTTAAACTTGAATAAATCATGCGATGACCAGATAATTATGATTTTGACCTAGACCCGACACTAGAAACGAAGATAAGGAAATACTTGCTTGCACGTGTTTAAAAGACTTCTCTGCATTTTCTCGCGAAAGTTCCTCGATATGTGCATTGTAGATAGTCGAGGAAAAACCATATAATGGGACTAAACACATAGCAAACAATGTGTGCTTCGTTCTCGTTAATGTCGGTACACTCATCAGAAATCGTTCTCGGTTTCATTATGAACATTGTAATTGTTGTTACCTAACAAAAAAATTATATTAATTTCGTTACCTAAAAAATGCCTTGTCTTTTGAACGCAACTGTAGTGACGTAATTTAAATACGCAGTGTGTCTCCATTGTCGTGTACGAGCTCGACATTTTCCCGAAACCCATTTGTTTAACTTGTCCGATTTAACGCTGGTGGTTACCATTCGCATATCTTTCGCCCATTCACCGCAGGAAATTGCTGCTATTATTATCGATAAAACGCACGAAAATCGACAGAAGCGCCATCTCGGGAATTGAAAGAATTTTACTTAAACGGTATTTTTAGTCATAAAAATAAAAAGAACTTATAAAATATCTCTAAAAGATGTGGAACAAATTTTTACGAATTCAAATTTAGATAGAATATAATAGAGTTTCAAATTTGAAATAATGGAAAATATCTTTGAAAAATGAAAAATTGGATGCGAGAATGGAGAACTATGAAAAATGTTCAGTTTGTTTGAAGTATCGTATTTTGCGGAACCATTATTTTGATTTTGGATGAATTGAACCTTTTCGAATACAAGGGGA
>CAKNWT010268042.1:14938-34735 GCA_932066315.1 Andricus coriarius
TCTGAGTCTGTCTTTCGGAATCTTCTCTAAAGATGACATTAAAATTAATATTTCTCGTTAGTTCTTAAATTAAAAGAATTTAATGGTTATTAAAATACAAAATAAAAAGTTTACTGTAAATAAAATATAAGCTAATTTTTTGAGGTACTCTTAGTTTAGAACAAAATATCATTGTAAAATAGTTGTTCGTGGATTTGGCTTTATGTCCAAAATAATTAAGTAAAAATTATATGTTAACGTGATCACTAGTCACAGTTCACTCATATCATATTGAAGTTTTAATATTTCAATTCAAGTAGGTACACATATCTATATTGATATTTAAATATATATATATATATATATATATATATATATATTATTTTATATTTTAGTCAAAATTGTGTCTAATCTTTACCCCGATTTTAGAGTAATAATTTCATGTGGTAAGATTTACCCATTATATTATGAGTATGGTTTACCATGTCCATTTTATTGTATCTTTTTTTTATTCGAAAAAATTCAACTTTACCCACTTGAAATTGCCCGCAACGAAAAATAACTTCCCTATATGTTTAAGGCTTATCTTCCGACTTCATTTTTCTTTAAAGGACTTCGGTTCTTTTGCGTCAAACGAAGCTGCAAATAGCTATAAATCCAATTATATAAAGCAGATATAATATATTTGATCTAGAAAAGCAGTTTGAAGATGGTTATAAGATGCGCAACAGCTAATATTATATTCGCGGCACTTAGCACCGGGAATCCAGTAAGCGAGGCGCTCACGCTCATTAAATGCTAATGACTCTAATAACACAGGTAGGCAAGGGCGGTGATTATCTCGGCTATTAAACTATTTATTTCTTAATGTATTCGCGCGTCTTACAATAAGATACTGACATCCAGATAAGAGGTTCCAACATCGAGATAAGAAGCTTCCGACCTCGGCTCGCGCATTCCGAGCCATTTATATGCAGTATTTATATTTTATATGTAACATTCCCCTCTTCTCGATTTCCTCGAGTCCCAAATACGAAAAATGACTGTATACATTATATCTTATATATTATATGAGACGGAGAATTCTTCATTTTTTCCAGCCGGAACGCTGATCAGCTGGATTTCAGGGCGGCCACACAGCACGTCAGTCACTCAACTATTTTCTTGAAAATAATTTTTTTTTTCTAAAAATTAAATTCTTTAACTGAAAATGTACCTATTTTCGGTTGAAAATTCATCTCTTGTGGTAGACATTTCATACTTTTTTGTTTAAAAATGCAACTGAAAGTAATAATCTGTTTTGAGTGAGGATTAAAATATTTTGTTGAGTATTCATCTTTTTTGATTGAAATATTTATTATTACATTTTTCGTTAAGAATTCATATTTTTGGTTAGAAATTCAACTACTTGATTGAAAGTTGAACCACTTTGTAAAAAAAAAGAATTTTTGTTGGTTGAAGTTTCATAATTTTAGTTGAAAATTTAACTATTTTGTTGAAAAATTTTTGTTTAATTAATGGTTTTAAGCGAAAAGTTAACTCTTCCATTTATTGATAAAAATTTATCTTTATTATAGTAGAAAATGTTTTCTTGTTGTTGAAAATTCATCTATAATTTTGTTGGAATTGCAATATTTCTACTTTAAAGGTGAGGAATTAAAGTGTTTTATATTGAATGCAAAATGGTACCTAAATTGATTTTATTCAAAAGAATCTATCCCCCTATTTTCGTGAAAAATCACCCTATTCACTCTGTTTTGAGAAAATTATAGGTTGTGAACTATGCAATATTAAAATTTAAATTATTTTAATTTATAATTATCTGTTTTTCTAGTTCCAATTGTAAAGCATCGAAATATAAATAGGTCAGTTGAGTGTCAATGGTTTACTTAGCTTGTAATAAAATGAATTCCAATTTACCTGAACATTACTTGTAACATTATTTTAGAAATTCGGAGCTGAGTTTTCACCCCTGAATTCAACAATAGAATTTCATCTAATCTTGTAAATGCAAGCCGATAAATTAAATGTGTAATGGAATTGAAATTTTTGATTCTAGATAAGTGTGTCTATTGACATTATCGGATTTTGTTAACAGTAGTCACTTTTAGTCACTTTTTAGCTTAAATTAGTCATTTTTCCATTTTTTAAAGTACATTAGCCTGTGGCAGGCCCTGTGGATTTCGAATGAGCATATGATTCCCCGGCTAATGATGCCGAGTGATACTTAGCTATTAACCTCCTTTAGCATAACTTAAATTCTCCTCCTGAGCCTGTTAATAAAAGAAACCAGCGAGCTTCAGAGACGATAATAATAGTAAATCATATGATCGCGGGTCTCTTTCGATTCATCTATGCTCACGACGATCATTAAACTCGCATTGTTGTTCTTCCGTAGGTGGAGACTGGAGACGCGTTAAAGTCAAGCGGGCCTTTTACCCCAAAGATATAAATTATCACCTCCGTGGGCGGATTATAGGCTTTACACAATTTTGGAGATATAGTCTTTTGTACTTTCGAAAGTTCCTTTATTGTTGTCGCAAGGTATATAAGTTTACATCAGATGCAGCCAGATCAAACTTTTCACCCATGTTTTTATTGATGATTTTTCTTATATCTTTGCTTGATTTGGATAACGACGCCAATAGTGGACCAATTAAGGTTATAGGACACAATTGAGCGCTGAATATAAAGGGACTGTTAAGCCCACAAGTGTCTCATAACTGATTAAATGTGTATGTAAAATATACGTATGTAAACCTCAGAATTGTAAGCCACCGAAAATTATTACTGAGCCACGCGTGGCGTCAATGTTACATAAATCAATCGATAAAGAAGAATAGCATTAATGCCTACTGCCTAGCGCCATCTGATAATACTTTTTCGTGTTCAGATTTATCGATAATATAGAATATTTTCCCATGGCTCACTAATGACGATGAATTAAATATGGCAATGCGAGAGGTGGCTCAGCCTTGCAGAATCTTTCAGAATCGGATTCAATAGACTAGCCATGAATAAATCTGGCTTTCTAAAAAAGACTTTCCTCCAATATTTAAAGACCCAATTTACATTCTCACGTTGGGGAAATATGTAACTGTAGGCAACGATACTGACACCCAGAACATATTTGAGGGTTCATCTCTGCTAAATTTAGAAGCTTCTAGGAAATTTGATATCAAAATTTTCTGTACAGCATGGTATCTTGTTGAAAAAGATATTCCCGGTTTTTTTATTATCTTATTACAAATTTGTAATTATATTTTTTTATAAATATAAATCCCTGAATAAATAGTTTAATAATTTGTATTGCTTCGATAAATTTGAGTTTAATTTTTCGTTTTTCAAAGTCTGGTCGTATTTATAAAATATGACTACAATTTAAATGGCCTCCGTTGGTATAATAAAGAAATATTGTCATTAAGAGAATCTTGGTTTCGTATAACAAACGATTAATATGCAAATGTGGAGAATCAATGAGCTCACCTGCTTAACTGCGTTACCAGAGAAAGTAAAAAGATTTATCAGTTAAGGTCTAGAGTGGTTGATTACGTCTTCAATTACGTTGTGCCATCTGCAGGTTTTCGTCGCTGATAATAATAATAATTATTATTATATATCGTATATGCGGGTAGCATAGTATATTCTTTTCCCTTGAATCCATTACCTGCAACTTTGCAAGATATTTTGATATGCGTACACATCGATTGTTTAATTAGCCAACTTGTTCATGATAGCATGCAGATTTTGTTTTAATCCAAAATGCAGTCCAAATTTAAATTGAAATTCTTTTTAAATTCTGCAACCTTGGCAGTTTTAAAGACTAATTTTTATGTTATATTTTGTTGATATATGGTATTTAAATAGCCTGCAAATGTAGAAACTATCTGAATTAGAATTTCAAATAATGCGATTTGGCTTCTGAAACGAAAGCTATCATTCATTAATCTCCTTTAGCCGTTTTTTTTTCGTTCGTATGCTTTAAATACTTTTTAACAATCTCTCAATGTCCAGTGAGCATGAAGATAATTCATCGTCTTTTACTAAAGTCATGATAAAGTGAATCAAGTTTTAAAAGACCTGCCAAAATATAATACTACAATTTTACAGTTCATTCAGCTTAATGTTTCATAAGCTTTCATATATTAGTCATAATTACTGATTTATAATGTTTACTCAATATAAATTATTTCAAAATAAAAATGTTTTTTTTTTTGAAAAAAAGAATGTATAGCATGAACACATTTTATTCCTAACAGGACTGTCATAGGTCAGGGCAAACCTGGGAATTATGGACAAGACAGGGAATTTTTTTGGGCATGGAATATCACGAAAAAGTCAGGTATTTAAACAATACGTGTGTAAGTTGCATTTTTATTTAAAAAATTCAGAAATGCAAATTGTAGACTTTGAATGTTATTGGCCAGGGAAAAATTAGGAAAAATCAGGGAATTTTAGAAATGGCATTTTTCGTTCGCCCTGTTTCACCTTGTTGCTCCAAGGGCGTCGGAAAATTTATTTTCTCCAAGAAAGTAAGTATCTGAAAGCCAAGTAAAGTATTTTCTAAATGGAAAAATAAATTCCCAAGAAGCTGTAGCCATTTATAGGCAAAAATTTATAGGAAAAAATTCCCTGTTGCTCCTGGGATATCGGAAATTTCGTTTTCTCAAAAAAAAAGTTAATATCTGGAATGTAATGAAAGATGTAGCTATTTATAGGCCATCATAGCAAAATTCGAATTTTCACCTAAACACGAACTTTGAAAGTTTCTACAAAATCCCCGTTTCTCCTAGGTTTTCGAAAATTTTGTTTTCTCCAAGAAAGTAACTATCTCGAAGTCAAATAAATTCTATTTTAAATGAAAAAACTAAATTCCAAAAAGGTGTAGCCATTTATAGACCGTCATCGGAAAATTCGAATTAAAACATAAAGCCGAACTTCAAAATTTTCCAAAATAGTCCCCTGTTACTAGCTGGATAGCTGCGTCACTTTGCGTCACATTGCGCAAGTTCACTGTCAGTGTTCACACGGTCCTGACTGTTTGCGTTCGGACAGCCTGGATATGAGCCGAAGGTCAGAACCAAACCCGTGCTCAAATCCAAGTTCCACTGTAATTTAAAAAGGGCTCCATACTTTACTTTTATTTTGAGGGAATTCGTGAGGGAATTCCAGTAAAGAAATATAATTTTGACAATTGGAACAGGGAATTTCCGCGTAAAGAATTATAATTTTGACTTTGTGACAGGGAATTTTCTAATAAAATAATTATAATTCTGAGCTAAAATTGCGAGTTTCTGTAAGGAATTATAATTTTCATTTTCGGTTCACTTTAGAACAGGAAATTTCGTTAATATATTTAATTTTTACTTTAGAACAAGGAGTTTCCGTTAAGAAATATAATTTCACAAAATCTCTGTTCTAGGTCAGAATTCGTCACATTTTGAAACTTCCCTCTTGCAAAATTGGAAAAAACCCGTGCAGAAATGTCGAAAGGGCAACAGATAATTTTTAAAATGAAATGGGAATTTAAAAAAATAATTTTAATTCTGATTTAGAAGAGGGCAAGTAAAACGAATGTATGATTAAATTCAGAATTTTAATGCTTATATAACATTCTCTATTCCAAATAAGAATTGTATTCCTTATAACCAAAAATTATGTGATATTTCAACTCAGAATTATAATTCTTTTCCAAAAATCCCGGTTCCAACTCAGAAATCTTCGAAATCTTTTAAAATCGTTAAAAATAGTTTGAAATCATTCATATCTTTTGAACTCTTTTAATTGGCCCGGAAAAATTAACAACTGACCGGGAGAAAATCGAGAAATGAAGGGGAATTGAAAATCATCTGTCGGGCAGTACTCCTCTTGGTATTAAAATTTCAAAATGGCTACGCATATCGAATTGCACAAAATTACTCGATCACCTTGAAACTCAATTTTCTAAGGTTCTTGAGATCCCTGAATTCGAATGTGGCCTCAAAATTCAAAATAGCTGACCACTATGGCAGACAAAAACATAAAAAATTACTGAATCGGCGTTTTACTCAGTTTCTTAAGGTTTTTGACGTCGCTGTAAATTTGAATATAGTCTCAAATTTCAAAATTCAGAATATTGGATTTAATATGGCGGATAGCATTTTTCGTACGTACTGCCGAAGTAAAGATTAAGAAACTTAATACAATTTTATGTGAAAAAGAGAATGACTTTCAAACTCCGCTGGGATTCGAACCTGTCGTTTGCCAGAAGACTGCTCCACCAACTGAGCTGCGGAGGAATCGAGCCAACATCTTCTCACCTCGCTTCTCACAGGAGCCCTTATGCTTTCCAACTATACAATTTTCATCTAAGATTGTCATTTTAGTAGTTCTGATCAGTTCAAACAGAAGATTCCGTTTAACCTTCCACAAACCAGAAACCTATCGTGCTGACCTATTTGGCTAATCAACTCTTCGAAATTTTTTTACGATATATTTCTGGTTTGCGAATGTTAAAACGGAATCTTCTGTTAGAACTGATCAGAATGACTAAAATGAGAATCTTGGATACCCATCCTTTAACTTTAATTCAACATGCACCGATGGCATTCTGAAAACTCTCGGCGCAGCTTTAGCCGAGCCCACGGAGGATGCTGCTGCTGATGATGAATAGCGCAGATACCCAAAGTACCGTCCGCCCGCCCGTCCGTCTGTCCGTCTATCCGTCCATTCTCGCATGCATTAGCGTTTCTCGCTTTGTTCTTGATCTATAGAGCAGTTACGCGTTCGACTCGTTGAGATACCAGACGTGTATACAGGGTGTTTTTTTTAACTTGAGACAACGAAATATCTCAAAAAATACGCATCCTACGGAAAAAATGTCTGGAATAAAAACTTTTTATTTTCGAGGGGGAAAAAAGATTTGTTAAAATTTACCCCACCCCCACCCCCACAGGAGGCAGGGGTGGGGGTAACTTTGTAATTTCAAATGGCAACCCCAATTTTTTATCACAGATTCAGATTCTCCTTTACGAAATACGTAAGTTTTATTCGGAAAATTTGTTTCGATTCGCGATAGATGGCGCTGCAATTGCGAAAAATGAAATTGTTGACACTACTTTTAGCTCTACCCAGGAATAACGAGTTGTCTATTCCCTTCGGGGTGCTTAATTTCGGTGAGTCCCCTTGCCTCTCACCATTCATCGGGGTGCTTGAACTTTTGGCAACGGGACAGTAAATGTGATAAAACTGTCGAAAACCATTCCTGAATGCAGTTGGTTGACGACAGTCGATTTTGGATGTAGACATTACATATCATCGAGTCTCCACTGTCTACAATCCTCGACGTCATTCCGGCCGAGCGATAACCGCGTCTGTCCGTGCTTAACGTTTATTCATTAGGAAGGTTGATTGTGTTCATTTGATTTGGGTGTGTTGGTTGCTTTCGTTTGGGTTATTGTTGTTGGTCACGTTCGTTTGAGTTGGTTTGGGTGTCGTTGTATTTCCTCATTACCTTACTTCATTACTTTTACAATGGAAATTCTATCTCAGCAACAGAAGATTGAAATGATTCTCATTTATGGAGAAAGTGGCAGGAATATCAATGATGCTCTCACGCTTTATGCTCAACGCTTTCCAGAAAGTGTTCCTTCACGCGCTTCTTTTTACCGGGTTGTCCGAAACTTCATCACTGACGGAAGTGTACAACCGAAAAAAAGGAAGCGTCAAGTAACAGTCACTGGAGTTGATAATGAAATTGCAATTTTAGCTGCAGTCACTCATGACCCTCATGTTAGTACTCGACAACTAAGCCGCGATTCCGGAATGTCTCTATCCAGTGTTTGGAAGGTATTAAAACGTAATAATTATCATCCGTATCATATTTCACTGCATCAAGAACTTCATGGCAATGATTTTGAGAACCGAGTGACATTTTGTCAATGGGCGGTTCAGCAGATACAAGGAAACCCGAATTTCTTTTATCTAGTACTCTTCACAGACGAGTCGTCTTTCACAAACCATGGTAACGTTAATCGGCACAACATGCATTATTGGAGTGTAGAAAATCCACATTGGTTGCGTGAAGTTGAGCATCAGCGTCCATGGTCCGTGAACGTTTGGTGTGGAATAATTGGAGATCAACTTATCGGTCCGTATTTTATTGATGGAAATTTGAACGGTGAAAAATATCGTAACTTTTTAGAAAATCAACTTCCAATATTGCTGGAAGACCTAAGCTTGGAAGTGCGACACAACATGTGGTTTCAACATGACGGTTGTCCAGCACATTATGCGGCAATCGCGAGGGAAGTACTCAATCGCGAATTCAATGGACGATGGATCGGTAGAGGAGGTCCAGTAAATTGGCCTGCCAGATCGCCAGATCTTACGGCGCCGGATTTCTATTTGTGGGGTTATCTAAAGAATCGCGTCTATCAAGAAGTGCCCACAACTCGTGATAACATGATCGAGCGAATCAGGTCTGCTTGTGCACAAATATCACCAGACACAATTCGCAGTTGTGTGGAATCTTTCAAAGCTCGGATTAACAAGTGCATCGAAGTGCGAGGACACCATTTTGAGCACTTATTGTAAAATAATTAATCGAAATCAAGCATCCCTGTGGTGAGAGGCAAGGGGACTCACCGAAATTAAGCACCCCTATGGATGGTGAGAGGCAAGGGGACTCACCGAAATTAAGCACCCCGAAGGGAATAGACAACTACTACGTCCGCGTCGTTATTCCTGGGTAGAGCTAAAAGTAATGTCAACAATTTCATTTTTCGCAATTGCAGCGCCATCTATCGCGAATCGAAACAAATTTTCCGAATAAAACTTACGTATTTCGTAAAGGAGAATCTGAATCTGTGATAAAAAATTGGGGTTGCCATTTGAAATTACAAAGTTACCCCCACCCCTGCCTCCTGTGGGGGTGGGGGTGGGGTAAATTTTAACAAATCTTTTTTCCCCCTCGAAAATAAAAAGTTTTTATTCCAGACATTTTTTCCGTAGGATGCGTATTTTTTGAGATATTTCGTTGTCTCAAGTTAAAAAAAACACCCTGTATACATGACACACTAATCTACTTAAAATTAGTTTGACTTATTACTATATCTATAGCGATATGCTATCACGTAAAAAACACGAAATTGATATTGGCTCCGAAATATGTACATAACTTCATGAAGAACCAAAAGTGGCAGCGAGTGGCAGCACATTTGAAACTTCAATAATGAACGAGAAGAATGATTCCTTGAAAACTTCAAAAAGCCGTGGTACTTCGTGGTACTTTTAAACTGAAAAATATCCAGTATTGAAAACTAGAAAAATTTGCAAATAAACTCTTCTTCCATTCGTGATAAATCAAATATTACAAGTTATTGAGTAGCTGTAGGTACTTTAGAACGTTGTTAATGAATTTTGAAACCTTTAAACATTGAAATTCATACCAAATTAAAGAAATTAATCATTTTTTTGCAAAATTTTGGTGACGTTGATTGTAAGCCATTCTACGATTTGGATAGACCCACTGTGGTACGCTGCGATGGAGCCAATTGCCATGTAGT
Source organism: Andricus coriarius (assembly GCA_932066315.1). Lineage (NCBI taxonomy): Eukaryota > Metazoa > Arthropoda > Insecta > Hymenoptera > Cynipidae > Andricus > Andricus coriarius. The sequence goes on from CAKNWT010268042.1 coordinate 24,463, forward strand.
CAGAAACTACTTCTAAATGAACCGCTCGAGTGGCGCAGCAAACGAAGATGCAAATGTAACCCTTAAAAGACTTGAAGCCACGTCCTTTATGCGTTTGAAGCTTGATTGGTCCAGCGTAGTCGACACCAGTGTTGAAAGATGGTTGACTGGATGGAGTTGAACGAATTAAAGGTAAGTCATCCGTGATTTGTTGCGAAATAACTGCTCGGTTCTTCACACATGGAACACAATGATGAATCATAGAAGGATCTTATCCCTTCTGTTCAAGGTTGCAATTTCCTCTGAAAAGACACGAAGTTGTTCATGTTGAATCAAGCGCAGACGAGCTTGACGAAGCTCAGAAGACCGATTTCATATGAAATCGGACAGTCGGACCCTGGTGATGTCACGGAATTGTTTGGGGCTGAAATATGTTGTTTTCCAAGCTAAAATATGAGACACGTATTTATTCTTTTGATCACAAATTTTTTTTCTCGAACTTAGTGCTACATGAATATTCAGGTTGAATTATGTAAAAATTGAAGAAATTTGTTCTTTAAAACGTTGTATCTTGGGATACAGCGTTTGAACGGGTTGAATCTTTCTCAAAAAGGTCACGTTCGATTTTATTTAAAAAATTTTTTTTTAGATTCATTGTAACATGATGAAGATATCCTGTGAGTTTCGTCCTCGCTAAAGTATTCCGTCTCATAGAAAAACTTATTTTATGTAAATTAACTTTTTTTAATATGATGTATAACTATGAAGTTAATGAAAAATGTTGTTGTTTATGTCTTAAGGAATCTAAAATCATATATTTACAGAATACACACAGTTTTAAAATTCATAAATATCAGATCCTTTACAATTAAATTTTGAAAATTGATGAAATTATGATTTTTGCTGTTCTGTTTTGATTTATTTTACTCCTTACTTTATTAGTTTCGCGTGTTCTATTGGTTCAGATTTTTCTGCTTCATCTTCTTCGAGTACACTGTTAATTCTTTCCATGGATGTCTGGAGGTATTTGCGATTTATGCTTTCCTGTCGTTGTTTTGTCTAACTTCTACTTTCCACGCATGGGCTTTTTGAATGACAGTAATTCCTGGAACTTTTTCTCACTCTTTTTCCTTTCCTTCTCGAAAACTGGCAACTTATTCTGGTGAAAGCAGCATTATATTAATGGCGCTAATATACTTCTTCACTTCTCGAACAAAAAATTCGGCATCATCTATGGCAGGGCTCGCCAGAAGTCAGTCTTTAACTGACAAGACTGACAGAGTCAGTAACGAAGACTAGGTCAAATAGACCCCAATAAATTATCCTCCAAGTTTTTCTTCAACTTGGGTTCTTTTTTCAGGGTTCGAATACGAAAAATTCGGACGTCCCGCTGTGAAGTACGTGCCGATTGACCGAAACCCTTCGTACGATTCCTGGAAAACGATGAAAAAAAATTAAAGAAAACCTGTCTGTCAGTGTCGCACTTGTCGTGTCAGTTGGCACCTGCTGAATGTGACGAGCCCTGATCTATGGATTTCAGATTTGACTTCTTTAGGTTATGATTAGTTGCAAAGTGTTTTATTAAGCCGCCAACGCCATCACAGGGTCCTTTTCCATGGCCAGTTGCTGAAAATATCCACTTCTTCTTGTAAGATGATTTACTCAATGCATGATACTGATAGCGATTTTTAAAGTGAGCTGCAGCTCCATCTGTTATTATTGTAATTTCTTCCATTTTCTTAGGATTCGAAGATTCCATAATTTACACAATACGGTCCATTGCCAATAAAGCGTGTACAGCATCATGCTCTTATCATCGGAAACCACTGCAAAACTTTTAGTTCCTGCACCTCAATATCAAACATCAGTAAATATCGATATCTGATCATTTGTGCAATGACTACTTTCAATTGCATATTTTACCACTAACTTTCAATTCTCAGCAAAGTCACACCGCATTTTTAAATGATTTGAATTACTCTTAGCGCGATCTTTCTTCTCTTTGATTTTTTCTCTTTGAATATTTTTCACATATATGTGAACACTCGCTTTTTTTGTTCAGGTTGCTAACTGTTTGACAAAACTGTTAATAGAAGTTGTTCTCTTTTCTAAGTCACCTTTGTTCCAGATTGCGAAAATATTATCATCTGATCCAGCTTCCTCTAACAATCCTACAGATTGAAGTGTAATGCCTCTAGCTCCTGGACATTTTTTGCTATCTCCAAACTGACAATCTTCGGTTACAAGACAACACATCACTTTAATAAAAATTTCATTTCGAATATCTTTGATATTCGCTCCATCCCTTATCTGGTTTTTAATCCAGTAAGTAAAAGCTTAAAATTAGGGCAATGAATGCAAAGATATTCCTCTTTTAAAGGGTCAATTTGAACCCATTTTGGTCGCAGAGAGTAAAATTTTGTCTTTCCAATTCTTACGTTCGGATTTTTTTTTCGAAACAGGTGAAATATTTCACTGATACTTCGCGTTAAATATCTTTTTAACTTTTTAATTCTTTCACAATTTTCCTTAACTGAAATTACCTCGTTCTTATTTGGGCTTTGTCTGGTACAATCTACGTGATCACTTAAATAATATTCTAATGATAATTGCACTTCTATATCACTCACAGGATATCTATCGTACGGGTCAGGAGCGTACTATATTCCTTTTTCAATCGAAAATTTCCTGGATTGATCTATCTTATATTTGGTTATTTCAGGACACTTTAAACGTAAATCTTGCTTGGTATATTCTCTTGGTACCAGCGGTGCCAAGTTCAGACGGATCTTTTCTTGTGCATTTGTACAGTCTTTCAAAGCTTTTTGAAAATTAGATAGAGGACATGGCTCTAATTTGATATAGGGCTTGAATTTGAGCCACCAGGATTTCTAAAAAACCAAAACATGTACTAGGTTGTTAACAGTGGGACTTGAACGCACTTTATAGCAGTGGAAAATAGTGACAGTTTCACTGCTTCATTCGCTTCACAAAAAGTGTGAAACAGAAAAATAAAAAATTGGATATCCTGAGTTCGTTCCAGGTAAGTCTTAAGTGTCTATTCATTATTTCTGGAATGTGGTTTTCCCAATAAATATTGTATGTAGTAGTGAAGTAGGTTTAGTAGAATAGTATTGCTCGGTAGATATGGAGATGCTTCTGTTTAGGGGTTATGCTTTTTAAACATGAAAATTTTGTACCGTGTGGCTCTAATTTGATATACCATGGGTTCGGACAAGAAAATCACAGTTAGACATTATTCAGCTTCCTGAATGTTAAAAAATGGGTTCATGTATTCATGCACGTATGTGTGTGTATATCTATGCTTGTTTAGTGTGAATTCGTGTGATATATACTAACAATGACGAGTGTAGTGTGTATACTAACGCTTACTGTCCAATTTGTCTTTTTTGCAGATTTAAGAATGTCAAATACCAGATTCGATTACCATTTTTCATTTTCATATCGGAAACTTGCTTATTTTGCATGTATTTCGATGTTTTCATAGGTATATCAAATTAGAGCCACCATTTACCGATTTTTGATAAACTCGTTTTTTGAAAAATCTTCATTTAAAAAAGACTCGTTGATGATATGAAAAAATCAATCAAACCATCCGAAAGGTTATTGAATAACCTTTCGAATGACTTATTGTTGGTCGATTTTCGGTTAATAGAGTCCCGGCAATCCATCGAAAAGGAGTTGATATATCAAATTCGAGCCACCTCCCCTACCCATTCGTCGCAAGGAGAGCACTTTTCTTTTGGAAATAATACATTATAAAATTTTAAAAGCTAACTGGTCGTCGATTCCGTAAATGCATCTATCAGCTCTTTTCTTTGTTTGCAAGCATAGTTTTCTCGGGACCTTTTTTTGATACTTGATGGATTTCGACAAAGCAAAACATTTAATTTCCTATCTGAAATTTCATTATTTATTTCCTTAATCTGAAAAATTAGTTGAAATTCTTCGTCTTCATACTCTAACTGTTCATTTTCACATACACTTACATCATCCAAATTGGTTCTTCATCATCGGAAATTACATGACTTGAAGACACGCGAAACTTACTAATAATTCGGCGGTAACAATTTTTACAAACACTGTCACTTGAAATTATTCTTCTTTCTGGGAAAAAAGGTCCTAATAAAACAGCCAACTCATGAAGCTGTACAAATGGGTCACTAGAATTGCTGTATATCACTTTATTGTGAACAGTTTCGAACTCAGAACATTTTTTTTGCTTACTTGAATAAATTGATTTTAAAGCATTGGCCATTTTATCTTAACCAATGAAATACAACTAAAAAAACTATATCGAACTCTGTAATTATTCAACACGATTTTTTTAACTCCAGGTATTGCTAAAGATGAAATGACACTAAACTAAATATTCTATCTTTCCGGACTTCCGTTTTTTTCTGGTAGTGCATACATTTGTTTTTATATCGACCACATTTTTAATTAACTTCATAGTGGCCTTTTTGAGAAAATTGACTTTATTTTTTCGAAAAATCTACGCCATTTTTGTAATTTCAAACTTTTTAAAATTTTATTTGCGGATTTTAAAAGAATTTAGTTCTCCCTACAAGCTCCTGCAAAAAAATTAAATTATGGCGATTGACTCCCAAGATTCGTTTAAAAAAAAATTTGTTAATTTTTACATAAATAATTCACCTGAATATTCATGTAGACCTAAGTTCGTGAACAAATTTTTTTGATCAAAAACAAAAAATATGAGTCTCATATTTTACCTTGGAAAACAATATATTTCAGCCCCAAACAATTCCGTGACATCACCGCAAGATTGACGGTGACCCGTTCCTCCAAGTCGACTGAGCGGTCCGGAGGTTCCAAGGGACCAGATGGCCAGTCGTCTGGATTGGGCAGCCATTCTGGCCCATTCCACCAGAGAGAGAAAGACGAAAAATCACGAGCAGAGGCACTACGCGATGCGCAATCAGCTGGATTGTCCTTACCCGGAAAATGGTGCCACACAACTAAGTGAAGAGTGGTCTGAATTTTCGATAGTCGATTCGCTATATCAGTCTTACGTTTCGAAGGTGAATCTGCAATCCAAGTCAGAGCAGTTGTTGAATCCGACCACATGTGGAGTGGAGCATCAAGTTTTAGAATGTTTTGAATATATGCAACGAGGCGAGCCAGAAGAACCGCAGCACACAGTTAAAGACGAGGAAGTACGAGAGCTTTCACAGGTGCTACTTTTGTTTTTGATGTGATAAGCACCACCGAAAAATCACCAGTTGGTTGAACTGATTTTAAATAAACAACAGCTGCATATGCAAGTTCTGAAGCATTCACGAACCCATGAAGTTCATGTGAGCAACCTGTTGATCGTACGCCAATCCATCGTTGAACTTGAACTGATAAAAGGTGGTGTAGATCCTCGTAGTATCTTCTACAGAATTGACAAAATTCTTCAGGATGCGGATCATCCCAAGAGATTTTCAACTTCCAAAATCGATGAAGAAAAATCTTTGTTAACACAATTACTGGTGATAACCGTCCAAGTGGATCAAAGAGTTGCGCTGATCGACTGACAATCAGACGTTTTGTGATGACATGATTAACATGAGTCAGATCGACCCCAAAGATGAAAAAATCCCTCTCGTGTTGCCAGATTAACCCGAACTTCGATACGATTCGTTTCAGAAGCTCAGGACAATTTGTAGTCCATTTCCTGAGTGGAAAGCTGCCCGCCACGAAGAGCTTAAGCAATTGATCATGAAGTTTTGTGGCGTCCTTTAAATTTTCAGCTCTTGTGAAAACATCATTGACATAAACGCTGTGTTTACAAACTTCAGCAGCTAGAGGAAACCGATGACCCTCATCAAGGCCGAGCTGCTGAACGGAGCGGACAACCAAGTATGGAGCACATGTCAGACCATAACTGACAGTTGAAAGCCGATAAATTTGAACAGGTTCAGCAGGAGTCATTTGTCATAGAATTTGCTGAAGATCCTGATCATCGTCATGGACAAGAACTTGGCCATGCATCTTTTCGACATCTGGTGACAATACAATAGGATGTCGACGCCATTGATGCAAGACATACAAGATCTTTAGTTTAAATTTAGGACCTGCTTTGAAAACCACTCGAAGCTTGGTTATGAGACTTGAGTCTCGCCACACCCCATGATGTTGAAGAAAAAACGGCCTTGAATGATTCCTTGGATCAGAAGAATCTCTAACAGAAACCATATGCTGAAGCCTTTTGTACTCCTCTATGAAATCGGTGTAAGCATCCTGAAGTCGAGATGCCCTTTTGAAACGTTGTTCAGTGTGAAACAGCATCTTAAAGAGCTTAAGAGTATGAATCTACTAGCCTCGTGACGTCAGATTTAGTTCGAAGACGCACTACGTGTCTTCCTTCTTTTGTCCTAGAGTGATTCTCCAAGAAATGCTGTTCGTAAGCTTCCTCTTCTGGAGTCCAAAGAGGTTTTGGAGAAATTACTTCATTGTCTTCACAGAATTTTTGAAGGTCAAAATAAAATTCATCAATCATACAACAATGAAATGTGCTGACTGGAGAATTATAAACTGACAACCCTTCTCCAGTTGGTTCACACAGTATCCAGCCTAAAACAGTTGGCTGAGCAATAGGAGCGAAAAGATGACCTTTCCGAAGGCCTGACTGGATAAAAATGGAGTGAGCGTCAACTCCTACAATAATATCTATTGAATTATTTCCAAATAACTTAGGATCTGCCAGTTGAAGATCTGCAAGATGAGGCCAATCGTTGATTCGATAATTACTTTTTCGACGTCTTGCCACTAATTTTGGAAGCACAAGTGCTTTAAGTTTAGGTCTAAAATCTGACTGAAAGCGAGGTTTAAGTTCGATAGAAACTGATCCTCGTGACGTTCCTGATTTACTTTCACCGACGCCTAACAAACGTACCCAAACTTTGGTCCGAGGCAGCTGCAATCGTTGCGCGAGAGATTTAGAAATTATTGGGACCTCGGAGCCCTGATCAAGAAACACTTGAACATAGAGTGTTTGACCAGAAGCCGCATTCACAAAGACCATCGCGGTGGTCAACAGCACCGGCGTTGTTTTATCCAAGGAAACCTGCATGACTGCAATTACATGAGAGTTAGCCTACGAAGTTGGAACAGCCGATGAACTTGGAACATGATGAGTTTGAACAGACAATTATTCATGAAGAAATGTGTGATGCTTTCGTTGGCATAGCTGACACATAATTACTGCATAATCGTCTTTGATTGACGAATTCCTTCCCTTGTCCCACGGTTTGAACTCGAAACTGTGGGCATGACATCAAAAAATATTGTTCTCTGCACATGAAACATTTTCTATCCTAAGACGATTTCCTTGGTTGTTGTTCCGTGACTGCATTGACGTTAGCAGTCGTTTATTGCGACGATTTCTGTTGCGTCCCAACCTTACTTTTCTCAAGTTGAGACTTCGTTGATGATTGCGATGCCCGAAGGCGATTTTTAATAAACGTTTTAAGTTCCTCAAATGTCGGAGGTTCTTTAGAACTGCCGATCGATGATTCCCAATCCCGAAGAGACTGGTGGTTGAGCCGTTCGACGGTGAGATACACAAGAATTGATGACCATTCGCTTACCGCTTCATTTAAGGACTACAGTGCCTCTACATAATCAATAGTTGAACAATATAGTTCTCGCAACGAGCTTGCTGATTCCACTTACAATGGCTGAACTGAAAATAAACCGTATAAATAAAAATGTAATAACAAACGTTTGTTTCCATATGTATCTTCCAGTAATTCCCAACAGAGAGTATAATTCTCATTTGTTACCGAAATGTGACGAGCGAGTTGCACAGCTTCTCCTGAAAGGTTTGTCTTCAAATGATGAAGCTTCTCTACAGAAGTCAACGCCGCATTTGAGTGAACCATCGCTTTAAAAAGGTCAGCGAAATTTGACCATTCTGTATGGACGCCCGAGAATTTCGATAGTTCGATTTTTGAAATTGAACGCGATGATGAGAACATTGGCGCGACAGAGACGCCATTTGCTGTCACGTAAGCTTCGTCAGTTTCACTATAAAAGTCCAAAGTGTTACACATTAGTTTTATTTTGATCGCGGAATTTGATTAATTCTAGATTCTGTTGTACGAATTGCGTCCAGTCCTTCTTTAATGCTTCCATTCGCGACATTAATGACCCCTTAGTTGGTTCCTTTACTGATGCCGCATTCGCGAACGAATTTTTAATTCGAGTACACAGCTCCGTTTATTCTAAAAAGAAATTGTCGAACGAAATTGTAACAGAAGAAGCAAAATAAAAGAATGTAATTGAAGCCCGAAAGACAAATTTATTGTTAGTTGTCTTTTTAATTAATTAAAATCGGTCTCCTGAAAATAATTTCCTGATTAGCAACGAGCCATGAATCATAATTATTTTTGACAGTTGTTATATGAACGTGTATCAACATAAGAACGTGAAAAACAACCGATCGATAGACACACGAAATTCAATGTATATTTTCGTAAATCTTGAACAATAGCCATGAGTCATACTGAAAATTACTACAATAAACACAAATGATTAATCGAGTGGTCGTGAACGCGAAACAACTTGAAATCATTAATAGCCAGTATTTGTCATTACAATCACGCATTTCGAATAATGATTACGTGAAGTATAGAAAGCAGCGATCTTACTTCAATGACAGTTGGCGTGCCGTGGTTAGAGTGACCACTCAAATTAAATAAATGATTGGCCGTCGACTCTACAAAATTGAAGAAGATTAATAATCAATGCTTATTTTTAAAATTACCCATTTTTGATAATGATTCTAAACAATGGCGGCCAGTAGCCATGTTTCTTAGAGAGCTTTTTTGAGGAACATCGAATTCTTAATCCCTAGCACTCTTGTACTAAAGGGATTTACAAATAGTTGCGTATTCCAGAGATCTCTTCAATCTTCCATTGAAATGGGCTTTGTTTTCGAAAAGGCGCATGGCGGTGAGCCCATGCTTATTGATCGCTGTGAAGTGTGTGTATATTTGTGGGTTATTTGGCACCACCCTCCAGTCTAGCAGTACATGAAATAGAGTAAATAAGGACAAAAGGGACAAATAAGTGAATTACTGTGCTCTTACAGAATTTTCTTAGCGAGCTGTTCCTAAATGCTAACCACTAAATTAATGACAAGTAAGTTTCATATAGCGAAATTATATCTGATTTTAATAAAAAATTTCAACGAATGTTTTAGATTTAATAAACCCTAAAAATTAATTCCTTCAAGTTCATGTAACTGCGACTAAATAGTCAGCTTGTTCGCAGACAATCAAATAATATGTGATTCTTTGCTCAACGTTTATTTCCCCCAACTAAACTTTTTCTGATAAATTATATTTTTTTTCTGATTATTTATTAGTTATTACATTTTATTTCATTTTTTTCACCTTATTTCAATATTACATACTGTTAATACGTAATATTATTATGAAATTATTGTAAACATTTTCGTTCCATCAGGTTGCACCTTTGTTCATTTTAAGCAAAAAGTATTCCTTGGCAAAAATAAATTCAGTTTAATTTCCTTTAAATATGAATTGAATTAATAAAACACCTTTAACACAATTAATTAATTTAACTTAATTAAGTGCCAACAGACTGACCTCAAGATCCAATACTTCAAGTTTAACCAATTTACAATGAAAAGATTTTTAAATGGAATAATTTAAAGTAGAACTCTGCGATTATATGATTTTTGTATTGTAAGACGTTTAAAACTATAAAGTTTTAAATTGAAAAAATAATCATTTTTGCTTTTAGTCGGAAGCCCTTGAAATTTATCGATCTTAACTTCACACAGAAACACGTTACTAATTGATTCCCCATAAAGTATAATTTTTTGTTTTGTTTTAGATGATTTCAAAAGATTACATGAACATATGAAATAATCTACTGCTAGAGGTTAGCAAAAAACTCCAAGATTGAGTTCGAGTAATATGAAAGTTATCAAGTAGAGATTTAAGATAGCTGACAAATTAATAATATGATTTTTATATGTATATTATGAAGTGGTTTTCATTTTTATACGTTTATAACTTACAGCAAGTCACAGGCTAATCAATAAATAATATATTCATGATGCTTAATACTTTTTAATAGATTTACGAATAAGTGCTAATCGCTGTTTGTGTGCTTCTGTTACTGTTGCCCTCTTGTAAGGTCGTACTTCGTCAGTTCCAAACCCAGGAATCCACATGTTCCAATTTCTCTCTGAAAAATAAAATACATTTAAATTAAAAAGGCTGTGTTTACCAGA
>CAKNWT010268052.1:0-10463 GCA_932066315.1 Andricus coriarius
TATCTCTCACAAAAACCAGCTACAGGGGTAACCTCATGGCATTCGTCCAGCTGGATGCTTTAGCGGCCGCTAAGATCGAGAAGAAAACTCGCATCAAAATAGGGTGGCTAAATTGCCGAGTGCGATTAAAAGTAGGCGTAATCAGATGTTTTCGTTGCCACGGCTATGGCCATCTGGTTTCGGAATGTACAGATGAGGACAGACGCGGGTTGTGCTGGAAGTGCGGAACGGAAGGCCACAAAGCCGCAGGTTGTATAAACCTACCGAGATACTACCTTTGTGCGAAAAGGGAAGACGGGAGTAGTGTAGATCATGCCCCGGAACAGGATCTCACCTTCCAACTGGCTAACAAAAAAAAGACCGACTTATATATTATAAGTGAGCAGTACAGCAATCCGACGTACCCTAACTGGTTTACAGATGAGTCTGGCACAGCAGCGATCTGGGTCATAAATTTGGACAACATCCCAGTAACAAACTCGTGACTTCGAGTCACTCGTGACTTCGAGGGGAACTTGTCATTGCTGGGGATTTAAATGCTAAATCTCAGGAATGGGGAATGACATGGTCCGATGCGCGTGAAAACGAGGTCGTAGAGATGGCTGCGAGGATGGATCTGACTGTCATGAATACAGGGACGACAACGACATTTAGAAGGGTTGGCTGTAGGGGCACGATCATCGATGCCACCCTCGCTACATCGGGAACAGCTTCCAGGATTGTAGATTGGCATGTGCTGGAAGACTACACGGCGAGTGACCACCAGCATGTGTGTTTTCGCATTAATGCGTCGTCCAAACAGGCTACTAAACACCTTAGTGGTTCAACTAGAAAAGGTTGAAACGTCGCCAAACTAAACACGGAAGTTCTACTAAGTCTAATAGCTATGGAGAGACGTGTATGCGAAGAAGTAGGGCCGAGAACTCGAAGCAGAGAGGAAGTGGAAACACTCATAAGCAAAACCATGGGTACAGTCACTAGGGCATGCAACCTAGCTATGCCCAAACGACAACATGGGCATCAAAAGTATCCAGTGTATTGGTGGAATGACGAAATTGCTCACATGAGAAAGCAATGCCTGAAACTAAGGCGTAAAGCTCAAAGGGCCAGAAAACTAGAAGAACTCCACCAAAAGACTGCTAATTATAAAGCAGCAAAGAAGCAACTGAAGTTAGCGATTAGGAAGAGTAAGTCGAACTGTTGGAAGGTCTTGTGCAAGGAAATAGACTCAGATGAATATGGAAAAGGCTACCAAATTATTATAAATCGGACTGGAAGATCGAAGCCAGAAGGAGCAAAGGACCCCCAAACAATGGACAACATTATTAGGGTTTTGTTTCCTGAGCATTAAAAAAGAGGATACACAGAGTCTCAAGTCAGGGAAGGTGTCCCAGCTTTTACTGTGGATGAATTGACGGAAGCAGTATCCACACTGGGAAATAAAAAGGCACCCGGACCAGATGTAATCCCTAACGAAGTGATCAAGATCATTGCGAAAGAATATCCGTATCTTCTCCTCAACATGTTTAATGCAAGCTTGGAGACCGGAATATTCAGTTCGATATCGAATATTCAACGATTGGTGTTACTTGACAAGGAAAAGGGGTCACCTATAACCCCCTCTTCTTATCGTCCACTTTGCATGCTGGACACAACAGGGAAAGTCTTGGAGAAACTCATTCGAGCTCGATCGCGAAAAGCAATAAAAGCAGCCGGAGATCTGGCCGAGGGACGAAATGGCTTCCGCGAGAGAAGGTCTACTGTAGGGACCATAAAAGAAGTTCTTGTTAAGTATAAATCAAGGATTAAGTGTTAAAAGTAGAAATTTTCGAAAGTACAAATCCTTAAAATTTTAGTGCCGCATTGCCCATCAAGGAACATCTGTTTGGTTATGGTTAAAAATATGAGCCAGGACTTAAATGTTCTTCCATAAACTTGAGAGAATACATTATTTGAAAGAAGACTCTAATTTCGGAAATATCTTAAAATTAGAAATGCAAAACATGAAAAATTGTTACGACGTAACAGTTCTAGATGCAGCAGAAAAATCGTGGTCTGGAAGCTACAAGACAAAAAGTGTGTGCGTATTAGTGACACTTGATGTGAAAAATGCTTTCAATTCTGTAAGGTGGACGGACATACTCAAAGCACTGAGTGAACGAACCGAGGTGCCGCAATATCTTGTGAGAATTATCGACGACTACTTGCGAAATCGAAAGTTGATTTACGAAACGACAGAAGGCCCCAAAAGCAAAGAGGTCACTGCGGTTGTGGCACAAGGATCTGCCCTTGAACCAGATATTTGGAATGTGGTCTATGACGATGTCCTAAACCTGGTTTTGACTATGGGAACCAGGCTTGTGTACTTCGCTGATGATCTCGCCGCAGCTATTATTGCAAGAGACGAAGAAGAAGCCAGGAGGAAAGTTCGGCACATTCTGAAGCTAACTGGGGATTGGTTGACTGAACATGGCCTTGAGTTAGCTGCAAGAAAGACGCAGATGCTCGTCCTTACAAGGCAGAGGAAGTTCGTCGTGCCATTTAAAGTAGAGTTCGATGGGCAAACGCTCTACAAGTCTAAAAGTACAGGAAAAAACTAGCGACTGTACAAAAAAGAGGAGCCTTATGAGTAGCATGCTTGTACACAACGGTCTCTGGAATGGCGGTGCTCATGGTAGCCGGGATTATCCCTATTGACCTACTGGCGCGCGAGCGAAAGGCAATTTATGAATGAAGAGAGCAAGAGGACATGCGTGGGGTCAGGAACCAAGCAAGATAGAACACCATTAACATCTTCGAAGAGAGAGCTAGGAGCAGTGATGTTGACAAGTGGACAGTCAAGTTGATTCCGAACATCAAGATGTGGCTGAAAAGACCACATGGGGAGGTGAATTTTTACCGCACTCAATTTTTGACTGGACACGGCCATTTCAACCGGTATCTTTATAAAAGAAAGAGGAAAAATAGTCCATACTGTGACTACTGCCTCAATAAAGGAGGAAGATGTGAGCACAAATTCTTCGAATGCGACAGGTGGAGCGATCCTAGGAGATCGTTAGAGGGAAAAATAGGCAAAACGATAAGCCGAGAACACATCGTTTAGACGATGCTAGAAAATCAGCAGAACTGGGATGCGGTGGCCACTTACGTTGAAAGTGTTCTCCACACAAAGAAGAAAGAAGAACAGGAAAGGGAAAGAGCTTGAAATGAAGCAGACAGTCACCCCAACCCAACCAGGATGTCGAAGGTCGACGAGCCCGTTGAGCGAATTATTAGCTCTACTGAGGACGATGCGTACATCCGGGTTGGGATCTGCGAGGCGACAAAGTTCAATGAGGTTATTGAGGTAAACAGGATGCATTAGCATTCAATAAAGATGTTAAATCGGACAAAGCCGGGATGTCGAAGGCCGACGAGCCCGATGTGACCAAGTTGGCAAAACAGCGGGTCGCCGAAGCTCGGCGTAGGATGCCTATAACCCATGTTTCTGAAGTAGTGCGAAAGCGGATCCCGGGAACATGGGTTGGCAGGTATAAAAGAGTTCGTTTAGTGGGTAAGGCTTCGGTCAGTCCCACACTCACATTCGTTCCTTAAGGATTCGTCCCTAAAGTTCGAATGTGGTTAGTGCATAAAGCATTAGCAATTCTCCTTTTCAAAAAAAAAAAAAAAACTACTGCTTAAGGCAAACGCAGAAAGATGAGATCGGAGGCTATATTAATCAAACCAGCTACTGAACGCAGTTTTGCGGAAGTAGTGAGGCATATTAGAGCCCATATTAAGCCAGATGATATGGCAGTAGACATTAAGGCGATTAAGAAGACACGCCAAGGCGGTGTCTTGGTAGATCTTGTAGCAACAAGTGAGAACAAGACCACATTTGGCGAGGCACTGAAATAGGCCATCAAAAATATCGAAGTAGATCCGCGATCTGGACGTGGCAACAAATATTGAAGAGGTAAAAGGTGCGTTAACGGTCGTACTTTACGAGGACTCGCTAAACACCGCGATCGCTAACCTGATCAAAAAAGACTATCGCGGGAAATTCATGGCCTTTGTCGATTTAAAAGAGACAGATGACATTAAATTGGCACAGATGACCCATGCCAAAATTGGCTGGGTATGCTGTAGAGTTCGTCTGAAGGAATGGACTAAACGCTGCTTCCGCTGTTTTTACTACGGTCACATTGTGGAAGGACGCAAAGGCGTTGACCGTAGTCGCCAGTTCTGGAAGTTTAGCACTGAAGGACACTGGGCAGTGTTCTGCGTTAATGAGGCAAAGTGCCCTCTTTGCGCAACCAGAAGTGATGGTTGCTCAAGTAACCATATAACAGGGTCATTAAGATCCGCGGCCTGCAAGGAAGTGGACCGGAAGTGTAACAAAAGAAGATAATGGCGGTTATCCTGCAAGGTAACTTAAGCTGCTGTAAAGTAGCCCAATACCTAATGTCTCGGCTAGCAGACAAGAAAAGGGCGGATATTTTCATAATCTGTGAACAGTAAGAGACCAGGAAAGGTAAAATTTGGTACCATGACAAAAGCGGTACTGCTGCCATTTGGCTGATAAACAGCGATAACTTTTCAGTACAAAAGCATGGAGAAGACAATGGCTTTGTATGGGTCACAACTGGCAAAGAAACTTTTGTCAGCTGCTATCTCTCACCAAATAAGGGTATAGCGGTTTTTCATAGACAAGCGGCAATTGAAGCAGCAGGAGGCCTGGATTCCGGGATGGCGGGTCCACGGTGAGAGTGATCAGCGAAGCTCTCCGGGAGACCGAAAAACCATGGAGTGGAAATCAGCGGACAAGGAGTGTCTGCGTAATGGTTGCCTTGACATCAAGAATGCTTTGAACTCTGTAAGATGGGCTCCCTAGTAGCAACATCTGGCTTGTATGACAGAGGTCAGAGTCTGACTCAACGTCTGCTCTCTCTAGTCGACCAGACTGGCAGGAGAAATGATCAGACCAAACGAAAAACAGAATCTGGTGAATAAAGGAACCAGATTCTGGTATTTAGTTTAAACACTAGTAATTAATGTAGAAATAAATTAATGAAAATCAAGCAATCGGAAATCAAAACGATTCACAAGTATTCCCAAACATGCAAGCATGCAATAACCTTATACGACGAGGGGTTATGTTTGCAATGTTTCAGTGTGTCTCGCCTGAAATGTAGTGAAGTCTCCGCAGCATATTTCCCCTGAAGGCCTGAAATATAGTGTAAAACTATTACAGAAACCTATTTAGTACTATTTTACATTATTTTAATATTTTCTGGTGTATATCATGACCAGTCTGGGCCAGGATCTGCTATACCAGACTCTGGCGCCAGAACAGCACGCCAAAGTGGAACCAGCCGGGTGCCAGGCTGCAAACAGATCCTTTTTTTTCTGCCACCCAGCTGGCGCCAGTCTGCAGTTATCTTGCTACTAGGGTTGACATTCTTGACGTCTTGGAAAGGCATTTTAGGGTTCCTGAATATCTCCGTCGGGTCATCAGCCACTACCTCATCGACAGATGGTTGACCTTTGAGGCAATGGAAGGTATGCGCAGCGCTAAGGTCACTGCAGGAGTAGCTCAGGGCCCAGTTCTTGGACCTGAGCTATGGAATGTCGTATACGACAAAGCCCTAACAATGGACCTCCCAGAAGGAACGAGGATAATTGGATGCGCTGATGATCTCGCTGCCATGATAACGGCTAGATCAAAAGACCAAGCGCGACAGCTGGTGGCCATTGTCGCCATGTTAGTTGAAAACTGGCTCAGCAACCACCACCTACAGCTGGCCAGCAAGAAGATAAAAGTTGTTGTGCTTACTAGGCAGAGGCACTTTAGCCGACCCTTTGTAGCGGATATCGCGGGGCATGGCATAGATGCCGGGAATGTGCTGAAGTACCTCGGAATCTACATCGACAAAAAACTCATCTTCGGTATACAAATCACGAAAGCAGCAACTAAAGCTGAGACAATGGTTGCCATGCTGTCAGGCTTATGCCGAACGTAGCTGGCCCAAGAAGCCCCAAAAGGAGAATACTAATGAGCGTAGCAAATTCCATCATGCTATATTATGCAGAAGTGTGGGCAGGCGCTCTAAAAGTAGATTGTCAACGAAAACAACTAATGGCTGTACAACGGAAAGGTCCACTTAGAGTGGCTTGCGCTTATAAATCGGTGTCCGGTCCGGCTGTATTGCTCATAGCGGGAGGTATCCCCATTGACCTGCTACCATCTGAGAGGAAGAGGCTCTACGAAGCCAAAGCACAAGGCGTAGATGCGACCATTTCAACTAAGGAGAGAGCAGTGACCATTGACAAATAGAAACAGCAATGGAGATAAGAAAGAAGAGGCAATTGTACTGCCAGGATAATATGCGAAGTACAGCTGTGGATCAGTAGAAAATAAGGGAAATAATATTCCAGTGGTGCTAACAGACCGCGATTTTTTCAACTGCGTAGGCGTCGCGTAAAGAAGGAGTGACGAAGAGAACATCAGTTTTCTTCCTTACTCCACAATTGCGCGACGCCTGCGCAGTTGAAAAAGTCGCGGTCTATTAGCACCACTGCCCAATTCTTGTCTGGACACATCCACTTCATTGCCTACTTGTTCCGGCAGAATAAGAAACAGAGTCCCAACTGCGACTATTGTCCAAATGAAATAGAAGACACTGAAACACACTTTTTTCCAATGGGAGAGATGGGCGATCGGAAAATGCGAATTGGAGACGGAGCTCGGAGTGGAAATAACTCCACACAACATCGTATATCTTATGATTGAATCTCAAACTAACTGGGATAACACTGCACGTTATGTAGAAAATCGTCTAAGAGCAAAGAAGAAAGAAGAGCAACTGTGGGACAGAGAATCCCAGAGGTGACCCTAAGTAAGCCCTCCAAGACGTCGAAGGCCAACGAGCCCGATGCGCTAACAAAGCGCTACTGACAATGACGCGTACATCTTGGAGGGAGGGGAAAGAGAAATCGCGTCCAACAATGCTGAACCAAGATGCCGAAGGCCGAAGAGCCCTATGTGCGGTACCACCGTACTACTGAGGACGGTGCGTGCATCTTGGTTGTGCAGGACGGAGAAGGAGTATACCAAGCAGGCCTACGTTCCACGTAGGCCTTAATATGACCCCTGCAGGCCTTCTTCGTGATGTTCACCTTTATGTTTTCCGGGTCTATACTACCGAAGTGCTTTCGATCGGTTTCCATCATCTCCTCGACGTCCGATTTAGTGTCGAGGTCCAGGACCTCGACCTCCGTGCGTGGGACGAGCTCGCGCACGGAATTTCCAGTACCAACTGCCACCCTTATATCAGAGGACAGCTTTGTTCTGCCTTCTGCTGCAGGACCTACCTCGATGAGTATTTTACCATTCCTGGTCTTCCTGACACCCCTCATTTTGACACCAGTTTCAGGTCCTTAAGGATCTCAACGTAGCTTGAACCTTTATCCGGTTTTATGAGAGCCGCCTCGGATCGGGCTCGCCTCTGCACCTCCTTTGCCTTGTTTGGCTTTTTTGTCTTCTGCCTCGTAACACTTGCCTCGGCGGGGTTTAGAGAAGGCTCACACTCTCGCTTCCCAGGTTGGGGAGCTGAAGCCTCCACAGCTTCTTCGGTTTGCGTCTCCGCCTGGCTCGTATTTTTCTTCTCCTGTCATTTTTCCTTGGCTTTTTTCAGTTTCTTAGCGATGGTGTAGCCAACATCCTGCGCAACCATACCGTAGTACCACTTGGCAGACATCGTGGCAAATTTTATCCGCCCCACCACCTTCCGCGCCACCGTCAGTCCATCTCTGATTTGCACGGTTGTTAACGCCTTGACTTTCCAACTTCTCGTGGGGGCGGAAAGGCACCCCTTTGTCTGGTCACATAAATAATGTTGGTCAAACCCCTTCCTCTTTCTAGCTTCTTGTGGGGGGGGGGGGAGCGGAAAGGCACCCCTTTGTCTATCCGAAGAAATAATGTTGATCAAACCCCTGCCTCATTTTAAAGTCTCGTGGGGAGACGTAAATAAAATAAAGTAACGAAATATGTAACTGCAGTGATTGGAAATTTTCATATTTATTATCAAAATATCTCGAAAACTTTCACTCGTACGAAAAAATGGGATGAAACATAAAATGTGTATTTCGACTAGGTACAACTTTTGTTGAAAGTATTTTTTAAAGTTTTTAATGGTTTTCGAGATAAACGTAAAAAACCATGATTTTTATGGGTGTTAGCATGAAAATCAAATATGTGCCAATTTTCACTCTGATTTTCGTAATCAGCGCGTCAAAATACATAAGTATACGGAGTTTCGAAAAAATTGCAGGTAAGGGCTATGCGAAACTTTATCCAAATATTTTAATACAAAAACTAAGAGTAGGATTTACCCTTGAATTTATGATTTTTTCAATTTTTTAGGAACGCTTTTCTAGGGTTGGCTATGAGTTAAACGCAAGCTTTCAAAATAAAGACTTGCTTGAAAACTCTTTTCAACATTTTTTTTGGGAACCAACATTTTCGATATGCCATTGACCATAGAATTAAGTATCAGACTCGAACTTCATTAAGAAAGTGGATTCAAAAAGACCTCAGACCAAATCAAAATTTTCAGTTAGTTAACACAATAATAAAGAAGATTATCCTTGGTTAAAACGCATTTTGGATCTTCTTGGCCAGACTGCAGAATACGGGTGGGCCGAAAAACTCAAAATGATTAGATTCATTAGTAATAGCAGTGAAAAATTTATTTATATCATTATAAACATATTTATATAAAAAAATCTCACTATTGGGCAAGTCAATTGAAAATTTTATAATTTGTTGTGTGGAACAATTTTTTTTTTACATAAAGTTTATGGAAGTAACTAACCTTAGATGGAAAAAAATAAGAAAATGTTTTCGAGGAAATATATTATTTCAAAAAATGAAGAATGCACTTTTGTTAATTTGATCCTAAAGTTGCGAAAGAAATGCTTTTCGTCTTTTTTAACCAATTTTTTATGCTCTTTTAATAAACTAAAGAAATATGTACACTTCTAAGTTTCAAACAAAAAATGCTTTTTTTACGGATCCTGAAAAATAAGCCTTTTTTACACAAAAAACAACCATAATTATCGATAAAAAATATAATTTTTTTTTATTCTTAAAAATTTGCACGAGTTTCTTTAGTTTATTAAAAAGAGCATCAAAAAGTGCATTTTTCTTCATTTTTTTTTAAATTATACTTCGACGAAAATATGTTTTTCTTACTTTTTTCCGTCTACGGTTATTCACTTCCATAAACTTTACCCGAAAAAATGTTTTTTAATTTTTCCATACGCAAAACAAAATTTTAAATCTCTATCCCTATGCCTGATGTTAAAAATTTGTTTTTAAATTTTCTTTTTTTTTTTTCTTTTAATTTGTTCGTGATGCCACAAATGAACTTTTCAGTGCTATTACCAATAAATATAATTATTTTGAGTTTTTCGCGGCGGCGCCCCCCCCCCTAACGCACAAGCGGCCACAAACCATTTATTCCGGCGGACATGATCATAACTTTTGGATCATCATAATGTAGTTTTTACTAGTGAACAAAAAAACAAAAATTATAATTTGAAAAAAAAAATGTTTTTTGCCTAATTTAGAATTTGTTGAAAATGTGATGCTTATTTTTATGTCTTCTGAGTAGGTTATTTCCTGGCGCCTTAAAAAATTCCAGATTCCTAGGAACAGCAGGGAATTTTTTAGACAATTTTATAATTTGGGGACGGGCTAAAACTTGAAATTTCCCTATGCTTGCCTCAAATTTACCACAGGACTTTCGGAATTGAATTTAATACGTCAATTCACATTTTTGTAGGTTTTGCACAGGTAGTTTCTTATAGGAACTTAGGAACAACAGTTCATTTTTAGAAAGTTTTATAATTTGGGAATGTGCTAAATTTCAGCTTCAAATTCAACACAGAACCAGAGGAATTTACTTTTTTACATTGATGTCAATGTTTCTAGTTTCTGCGAATATAGTTACGTGCTTTTCCTATTTTTTCTCTTTTCAGGCACTCTTTACACCTAATATACTTCCAAATTTTCGCCCCCTACCTCTCCCCCTAAGAAAAGGCTAATAAAACGCGTAAATCATGCTTGCGTTACATAAAATAATTTGCTGAAGGCATGAAACGAAGTCGCTAGGATTTGTAATGATTTACAAATCACTTTTTTAATTCCGAAATTTTGCTGTGTCAAAAGGTAGCTTGCCTTTCTCGAAGCAGGTTTGAATTTAAAGTTTATTCAAATTAAGACAGCAAAAATATTCAAATAAAAAAGAAGGGTCAAAAGAAGAATAAAACTTAAAGAAGCTGGAACATAAAAAGAGGAAATTGAAACATTTAAAACTTTCTGTTATAATACAGTTGTAGATACAAATACTGCATATACTTGACCAAACATTGATTTCCTTTTTTCTATAAAACAGCGACTTAATTGTCGGCTGGAATTG
>CAKNWT010268056.1:4720-16454 GCA_932066315.1 Andricus coriarius
CTCAAAAGGTATAAAAGTCATTAATGAGTTCAACGCCGAACAAGTTTGTCAGAACATAAGAAAACATTTCTTGACAATCCCTAACAGGCATAGCCAATTTAAAATAGAAGGGGTGTGACATTGTGGTTCGTGAAGTCAAATCATAAGAAGCAAATTACATAAGTAACCATTGCAATAAGATTTCTTGACTGACATGTAATCCAAGTGGAAAGGTCGGTAAGTTATGTGTCCCGGAACCCTTCAGCTGGCAAGGTTTAGAGCACACCCACGAAGAATATCAGCACGGGGAAGTCGATGATTGGTGGCTTCCCCTGTAACGAGGTTGGAGTACTCAAGGTAGAAATCCTGGGCAGATTCGGCTCTTAGAGCGCTCCACTCCCAGTCTCTCTCTCTCCCTCATCCTTCGTTCCTTCCTCGTCGTCCGCTTCCAAAACAAGAGTCACTAATGTGAATGCCTATAAAACTGAACTGTGTACTGAGAAATTAAATGAATTGGTGTTTACTTGTGTTTTAAAACTGCAAACTGAAATAACTGGATCACGACCTTATTTGCGGATTACGAGGCGGCGTGAGTACATTCTCGATTGAAGTGAGAAACTGAAACTTTTAAGCTGCTGAGTGTCGACGCAAACACCACAGTCAGAAGCCCGAGGGCGCTAGACATGGCGGTAACTTAGAAAGTCGAAAGTCTAAAAATGGTCTGAAATTTAAAAAAATTATAAACAACGTAAAAATTTTGCCGTTGAACTTTGCACAATCGATAACAGTTTTATTTAATAAGTCAAAACACTGGAAATAATTGAATGTTGTTTCTTTGTTCAATCTAAAGAAGCTAATTTATGTTTACTTTTGTTAATGGTCGGCCCGACCATTAACTGGTCGGGTCTTGACTGGGTGATTTGATTACAAATGTAGCCTGGTCTGTCCCCGAACAGTTTCCGAAAATGAAACCCAACCAGGGTTTGCCAGGCCGAGATTCAACCAGAAACATTCTGCTATTAGGGAAAACCGAGGAAATTTCTACATTTCCCACCCTATAAGAAGACCTACCTTAATATTGCCAGGCTGCTAATTATCGTTTTTCACTCTGGGTAGCGATGCCCACAATTGCCAACCTTTGAGAAGACCTGATCGATTTTGCCATGCGCAAGGTTACGTGAACCCGCTGGTATGACTTGACCTATCAGGTTTTGATTTGCTGGGTAAGGATGCCCAGACAAGCCTCAAACGAGTGGAAAGAAATGACCAGCGATGAAGAGTTTCTGTGAAAGGTGATGTCCTGTGGGGATCTGACATAGGAAGACTTGTCCTGGGGAGGCCTTTCTAGTGTATGCTTGTCTCGAGCTCGCATTTTTGATAAGTAGGAACCAATATAGCATGTGAGCAAGACCGACATATTTTCCATTTTGACCAATTTTCGATTTTGGCCGGGTGAGCGGCAGCCGAGCTTCTACCGTTTGTGCACGCTTGAGAATTAGGAGTCAAAAGACTACGGTCACGACTGGACCGAACCATTCAGTCTTGGGAAGGCTTGCATATTTTTGGTGTTTAGCACTTATTTCAATTTGTATTCTTTCTTTATTTTCAACATTAATATTTGTTCGAGAGCTTTGTCGTTTAAACTGCACCTTCCCGACTTCAATACTATTCCTGCTATCCTAAAGAATCTTTAGTATGATATAAGAAATTTCCTTTTCCTAAAACTGTTTCTTGATAATATAGGAATGATTTTTCATCCCACAAATAATTTAAGAGTTACAAATAACTTTGGATATCTAGTATATAATAAGTCAACCGTAATCTTTAAAAATCCCAGTTAAATGTTGAAAGGATTAATGTAAAATATGAACAAGCTACAAAAGAACGATTCACTTTAGACCGCTTATAATCTCATATGGACCACTGTTGGTACAAAAATTCCATTAGTACCAGCAGCTATGAAAATGGATGCCTTAACTATTATTATTGTCTTGTTAGGCTGGTTTATTAGAGTCCCATCGAACCACCATTACAAATTATTTTATTATGCCTATTTATTATAAAACCTCGGTGAAACACCGGTCTTCTTTGTTGCTAAAATATTAGTTACGTCCTTTAACATGAACCGGCAGACAAAACTCCACTTAACTGGGTATGGGCCTGCGAAAATTTTTCTTTACTAAGGTGGGCTTAGAATTACTGTATTCATGTAATGAGAACCAGTGAAATCCCGCGGCACCACCTCGCAGCGAATACACAATCCAATCGTACTGTGGAATCCTGTGATATGCCTTCAAATTATTGAAAACCCTGCGTTAGATATATAAAACATTTGATTTGTTGCGTTGCAAATCACGACATAGGGCAAGCTTCTTGGAACGTTTAGGAACAAGGATTTTTTAAATAAATCGTTAAATCGACTAAAGCTAAATTCATGATAATTCAAAAGATACATTCTTAAAGATTGAAAGAATACAGTTAGTGGTTTGGAAGCGATTATTTGATTGTTAGCCGATCAGAGAAAAGGGTTATTCGTTAGGGTAACTCTCGTTGTGGACTGACGATTCCAAGTGCAGAAATCAGTGTTCAAGGTGATTGAAGAAGACACATCGAAGTGGGGGTACTAGTGACATAGTGGATGACGTAAAAACACAAATAGAAACGTCCTGAAGTTCTGAGGATGAAACAAGTTATAGGATATAGGATTGAGGATTAACTAGAGTCTAGCGGAGGCGGAAAAGAAAGTTGTAAAGAGGCGACGAGCTGAACAATACCCTCAATAAAATTAGACATCTGTTTGTCGAAATCATAAACGACGACTTGAAATAAGAAAATCTTGAAAGCAGAAAACGTCTGCCTAGCCGTTATTTAAATTATGAGATAGTAAGTCGAGCTTACTGATGGAAAAGGTTAATCCTCAAAAATAAAACTTTCAAGCAAAATAATGAATTCGAGATCAATAAATGTTCGCTAAGCCGCAACATGATTGTTTGTAGTCTTCTATCATAAGAAATTCATCACAGGAAAATTATTGTGGGCCCATACAGAGTTCCCCTAATATTTTGTCGTGGAGGGTGACCTACATTTCGAAAGTAACGATTGTGATAGTTAGTCAGGAAAAAATTAAACTAGTTACCAATTCTTTACTAATTTACAGAGGAGAATTAATTACCACTATCATTACTAAAAAAGTAACTAGTTACAGTAACTAGTTTTTTCTCATTACTACTGAAATCCCATCAATGGTCTCATTTTAGTTCCACTCTGGACTTTTTTTCTGAGCCTTATTTTAGTAACCTAAATGAGCCCTAAAATAAGAATTTTTCTACAGAGACCCTGGGTAAATGCTTAGTTTTTTATGTTACTGGGCATAGGAATTTTTTAAACTTTTATGGTATTTTCAGAAAAAGTCCACATAATGTATAATCAAAAATAGCATAATTTATTCATGTTTATATATAAAAATATATCTCGTTTGCGTTATGCCATCTTTAGCAGCGCGGCGTAATATGTATTGACAAATAATTGAAGGCTTCAAGATCACGCAATATTCCACGCAGATGAAAACGTATTAAGCACACAATACAAATTGTATATACATTATGCCGCGTCCCTTTTAGCTATTTATGATGATGTAGAAAAAACTAGACAAGGGCTTCAGTATATAAGCTGGAAAACGCACCGATTATTTATCTCGAAATCTGTTACAATATACAAGAAATTCTTCAACAAATTTGCCCCACTATTTTGGGATGCTGATAACCATCATTCCGACTCTGCTGATTACCTCAATATGTTTGATTCAATTTGTTGGTGAGTAAAATACATCAGACAATTTAATGATTAATTTGAAATTTGTAATTAATTTTTGTAGTAGGTACTCCACGTTTCGAGGCTCCCTGAATTCGAAAAAAACCGTATTTACGACGGTGTCTGTCTCTCTGTTGTCCTCTGTATATCGGATAACTCTTGAAAGAATAATCTGATTAAATTGTGCTTTAGCACACCCGTTTAGGAACCAAAAAGAAATATCTAAGAAAATTTGTAGATATAATTTAGGCGAAAATTAACTCAAAAGAATTTATTTTTCATAGAATTTTCTTATAACAGAGAAAGCAGAGATAAAATCTCAATTAGTCTTTCTTTCTCAATGATAATTAATATTCTCAGATTTCGAAGTCAGTGACTAGAGAATCTACCCAAGTTATTGAGAGTGTGCGGTCTTAGCAGTTTCCGTACTAGGCTTCGACGATATAATCATCTGGCCGGTTCTTATCTGCTACTAAGACTTCTTTGAGAAGAAAATTTCTAAGTGAGTCACAATAGAAAAATCTAAAACTTAGAAATTTTGCTTCCCTAGATCACTAACAACCTTTTCGGAGATGTCGCAGAAGTTCGCACCCGAAAATCTGGAGAATCGATTAAGAACAATATTTCAGAAATTCAAAATTGAGGTGAAAATAGTCTTGTAAGCTATTGTAAATTGATGCGTTTTCCAAATTGATTGTGGGTAGGTTGCCATTTTCTGCACATTTTCATATATTCCTCCCCATGTTGTTGTGTCTTCTTCCTCTTTTCATCTGCTGCGATTTTCAAATTTCGATGTTATCTTTGTTTCTTCAATTTCTACTTCCTTTTTCAAGACAGCGTCTTCTTCTACCATTTGAGTACAGGAGTCCTTCATCTCCATCATCATAAAGACTTGTTCGTCGGTGTTTGTGACTTTCTTTCGCACATCTCGTGGTACCTGATCAGTTTGTATTATTTATTCTTAGTGTAATACTGATTTTCTTACGTTGCTCAGATCTGTCTTTGTGATGTCCGGTCAGGGTGCGATGTACCTTTTGTATTGATATGGCCTAGCCAAGGTTGAGCCCTTCCTTTAGAGTTTGTGTAGCCACAGTTCGTCCTGTGTCTTCCAGTCGACTCGTCTGCGTTCTGATCTCCATAGTGATTTTCTATTTGTATCGCTGCGTGTGAAATCTCGAAGGATACTGACCTAGGCCAAATCTGTTATGGCCCTTTGCAGCCATCCTCCTCCCTTACCTCTTTCCCTCCGCCTGGATCCATGGGCTTCATGCTACTTGAACTGGCAATAGTTTTGATCCTTGCGGGGGAGTTTTCACACTTAACGTTGTCAGCGTGCTCCTTACTTTCTTCTTCCATCTTCCCCTTCCCTTCCACCATTCCAGGTTTCACCTCATGCTTCTTGCATCTCAGTAGCATGGGGTATCTTTGTCTCTTGTTTTTCTCGGTCTCATTTCCTCTAATTTCCTTTCTCCCGTTTCCCTTTAATTCGGTGTCTCTCCCAGTCGCACTGTGAATCGTTACTAACGATCGGCCTTTTTCTTTCTCCCAGTCATAATTCGGTTGAACACGATTCAGAACATTAGCTACTATATTTCCTTTCCCTGGACAATGTTCGATAGTAATGTTGTAATCTTGAATAGCAAGGATCCAACGGATTAATCTTGCATTAACAATGGTGCATATTTTTCAAAATGTCAGGGCCATGTGATCAGTTCGTTTTTTGATTCGTGCTGTTGCAGATATATCCTGCATTCTTGCAGTGCCCAGAATATAGCTAAAAGTTCTTTCTCTGTAATAAAATAAAATAGCTTAGCCCCCGTTAGTATGCCGTTTGCTAGAAATATTACCTCTTTTTCTTCTTGAGCATTTTTCTGATATAACACAGCTCCCAGTGTATAATCGCTTGCATCAGTTTCTAAATCGAATTGTCGCTTAGGGTCAGCAAAATATAATAAGGATGATTCACAAAACAGTCTCCTTATGTTTTTAAAACTTTTCTGCATATTTTCAACCCATTTCCATTGTACTCCCTTTTCGATCAGTCATAGTAGTGGTTCGGTCGTCTCAACATGGTACTGAATGAATTTTGAGTAAAAATTTATTAGCCCTAGGAATCCTCGTAGCTGTTTCATGTTTTTACGTGTTTGGAAGTCTTTAATTGCCCTAAGTTTTTCGGGATTTGGACAAATTCCTTTAAAGAAAAAAATTGTTGAGCGAAGAAAACCACGATTCTTATACGTTTTCGGGGTTGCCTAATCTGAATCCAGGGTCTGTTTGACTCCAACAGGTCAGGATCAAGGTTATTCCATGGTCAAATTAGAAAAAAAATATTTGAGCGGAGAAAGCCACGATTCCAATACGTTTTTGGGTCTTTGAATCTGAATCCAGGGTCTATTTGATCCCATCATGTCAAGATCAAGATCATTCTAAGGGCAAACGCGTAAACAAATTATTTAAGCAGAGAAAATCACGATTTTTATATGCTTTTCGGATCTCTGAGTCTAAATCTGAGGTCTGTTTGACTTAATCAAGTCAGGATCAAGGTAATTCTGAAGTTAAATTGGGAAAAAATCATTTGAGTGGAAAAAACTACGATCCTCAAACATTTTCGGGTCGCTGAGTACTAATCGGGGGTCTGTTTGACCCTATTTTGTAAAAAGCCCGTCTTTTTGGCTTAACAATTTTTAATTGTTGATCAAATTTCTCGTTCTCTACTTTTTTATTTCTGTTGAATTCTCAATCAAAAAGATGATTTTTTAACAAAGAAAATACATTTTGAACTGATTAGTTGAATTTGTTAACTAACAAAGATCCACTTTCGTCGCAAACTAAAATAGTTGCCCTTTTATTAAGGAAATTAATTTTCGCATTAAAAACAAATTTTCTGAAAAAAGATTGATTTTTTGATTAAATTGTGGAATTGTCCAGCATAAAAGACAATGTTATGTACAAAAAAAAGTTGGATTGCAGCCAAAAAGTGCATTTTAAAACAAACAGTAGAATTTTCAATTCAGTAAAAGTATGAATCTTGAACTAAAAAATTACCTACTTTCCACTCTCCTGACTGTTGTGCTAATAAACCAAGAAGGATGACTTTTAAGCAAAACGTTTGATACTACAACAAAAATTATAATATTTTGAGTCAAAAAACAAAATTTTGAACTAAAAAAGTTAAATTCTGAACCGAACATTAAACGTAATCTTTTCAACACAAAATCATGAACTTTCAGCTCAAACTGGTTTGATTTTCTTATTGGGTTCTATAACTTCGGATTGCACTAATGTGGGAAAAAGAGGAAAACAGGGCAATAGGGAAAAGACTAAAAAGCCTAAGAATATTCAATAGCAATTATATTAGTTTGGGGGGTGGAAGGGGTAAGAGCAAATCTAATTGTATCTCAAATGATGGAGGGAGCGGAGTGTGTTGAAAATTTCATAAAAATGCCTTGCTCAAATTGTGGATGAATCCTCATTTACTTAATCATTTATCATTAAAAATGAATGTATGATTATTAGATTGAATATCAATACTAATATAGCTAGGTGCTACTAATATTGGCAGTTAAATTACAAGTAGTACTGTTACAATTATAATTAAAGTAACATTACTTGAACACGCAGTTACGTACCATAAAAACTATTTTTGTTTCATATTTGACCTACCCAACCACTCAAAAGAATCTATTGTATTTTTACAGAATTAAGTCCACATGGAACTAGTAGCAGCGAAGGTCCAGGAAATAATCTTCCTATGCTTCTAGAAGAAATAGAAGCAATCCTTAGTCCCGGTGAGGGAATTATAAAGCAGCATGGGTTCGTCCTTTCAAAAGTCAGGGAAGTAGATGAGATTGTTGTACCATGGGCAGAGGACCACCACTTTTTTCATTACAAAATTATATCGATGAGAAGTGATGAGAATTTTGGAAAGAGAATGTACCAGCGTGTGCGAATTGGTCCTGACTTGTGGCTAGAAAATTTGTCTACCTATGCTCAGAAAAAAAGTGTAGGTACACTGTAAAACGAAAGTTCAATTTTTTGTTGTTTTTTTGCGTGCTTCTAATATTATAACATTAAGCCGAATCCCTTTGTCTTGTCTTGAATCGCCTTGTCCTAGGTGGCTCAGCGATCTAGTTATTTTTTAGGTTTTTTAGTTGGATACGTTTCCTGAAATACTTCGAAACTCACTTACTTTTAAAAATTAACTTATTAATAAGATTAGGCGGATAAACAAAGACTCCTATTTAAGACAAAAAGCCATGCGGCATAAAAACCCCTGATTTATTGAGGAAAAACATCAGGAAAAGCGATTATATGAGGAATTCAATCAATTGAAAATTTTTTTAATTCTTTCTAGCTAGCTCGTTAATAAGCATCAAACACCCTTTCGATAGATCATCCCGTTCGCGACGAACAAAGGAATTTCTGTTCCGGCGAAATAAGGAACTTCCGTTCCGACGAGATCAGCCTTGGCGTCACGCGTTTTGATAGGTTTTTTGGTTGTGTTCGATTACATCTTTTCGCTTGGTGTGGATTCTATTTTCGTTTGGAAAATGAGTTGTCATCGAGCAACTTACGGTTAATTCAACTTCGCGGATGGCGAATTTGACTTCGTGTGGATGCCGAGATCGGACACGATGGGCCCTGTAATCAGATCGACGAGTCGATACGAACTGTCCCGATTGAGCGGCACGCCAACTTCGATCGTGCGCCCGTGCACTCATTCGCCGTCTCTCTCTCCCTCTTCTTCCTTCCACTTTCCGGTGGATCCGAAACTATACTGTAGGCCTGATTCGCAACCGTTTGATTTCTGCATTGCGACGCAACACCCTTTCAGGGTAAGAAAATGAATTAAGTACAGCTTTCTGTCTTTCGATTCTGTTTTCCAGTTCCAATTCCCTTCGCTTTTCTTCTCCTTCCTCGGGTTTCCTGGTCTGTCGTTGTTCCTCTTTGAAAGCCTCGTATGTTGCCCAGGTTATTTTATTTAATTGTTTTAGGTGTTGGAGTAGCGCTCTTAGTTTAATGTCCTTCACCATTCGTTCCTTAATGTAGTGTAGAGGTTATCTGTTGTTTCGACCACTCCCCCACTGCTTCCTCTAAATCCTCTTCCGGTTCCCAGTTTTTCCAAATTTTTCTGATATGTGTGTGGGGGTGGTATTTAAGAGATCTCTTTCTTGGGCTTCTTCAGGCGTTTCTAAAGCCAATTCCAGGCTTGACGTTTTGGCAGGAGGTCTTCGAGTTTGGCTACTTGTATGCGATTTTGGCATAGGTAGCATGTGGTTGCGGGGTTCATTGAGCTGAAAGGGGGAAAAAAATTTAAACTGTCTAATTTTTGTTCTTTGAAGTCGGTTTTTATTTGTTTTTTCAGTCTTAATAGTTTTGGTTATTTCGCATAATTTTCAAGTTGTATTGTTAGTGCTATTGTTCTGTTGCCCTTTTGCCATTACTTAAGTCTAAATTTTCAACCTAACGTTATCAGTTTTTATACTGATATTTACGAGTGTCTGTACTGGATTTTTCTAATTTGAAATCGTTGATATTCCATTCCCCTGTGCTTTTTCCTTCACTTTTTTTCAATTCGTAAATCGATGGGGAGACTTTCTTTTTAATAATAAAAGGACCTTCGTATTAGTCGTACAGTTTGCCTGCTTTTTTATCAGCTTTTTTTGATAATTTGGTTACCATTTTCAAAATACTATCACCTATTCTAAATTCTACCGGTCTTCTTCTTAAATTGTAACTGCTAACTTGTCTATTATTTGACTGGTCTACATTTTTCTGAACTGAATCTATCCGTCCACTTATCCACGCTTTGAAATTCGATTTCGCTATCGTTTTCTATATTTTTTCTGAGCGACTGAGTTGGTTCTAGTTCGCAACCTAAATTTAGAAATGCCGGGGTAAATTGGGTCGACAAATTTTCGCTAGTGTTTATTACAAACTGCAAATCGTCTATATGTTCGTCCCAGGTGGAATGATCGTTATCTAGATAGGTTTTAATAATTTGCTTTATTGTCCTATTATAACGCTCGGTTGGATTGGCTTGGGGGTAATATTTTGGTGTCTTGGTATGTCTGATATCGAATTTCGCGATTAAATTTTTTAAAGTTTTGTTGAAGAATTCGCTTATGAAATTCCGACTCCATTGTGGTCTCGTTCGCTTTTTTTGTCGCGATTATTTCTACCAATTTTGTGAAAAGATCCACAAAAACTAATAAATATTTATTCTTTTTCTTCTTTGAAATCGGTAACGGATCCATGATATCTCCAGCAAGCATGTTCCATGGTTCTTTCGCGATTCTTTTTCCCATTAGCTCTAATTTCGGTTGGGTGCTCGGTTTGGCTCTTTGACATATTTCACAATTTTTTACGTATTTGATTATCTCTGAATACATCGCCAGCCAGAAGTAGTACACGAAAATTCTCGCGTGCGTTTTTTCGGAACTAAAGTGTCCTCATTATTTATTTTAAAGATGATATGTTTGTGGAAAACGGTCTATAATTAGTAAACAGTTTCATATTTCAAAATTTGGAGAACTGCGTTGCATTCTAGACATCTTAAGGAGCGATTTTTTGAACGAGTTGCGAGCGGTCAAAGTGAGGGTCGCGTACTTTTGACGCTTATTTCCACTAGAGACTGTTTTTTCTTAGTCTCATCTTCATAACCTAAATGAGTCCTGAACTAGTACTTTTGTTTACAGAAGCCCTGGGTACGTACCAGTGCCGAACAAGTGATCAACACGTACAATTTGATTTATGGTATAACTGTAGAGACGGATGAACAACATGGCAATACAGTTACCTCTGATACGCACGCTTTTCCTGGGATTGTTCATAGGCCTCAAGTGACCGCTCTTCCAATTTCTCCACAAGAGTTTCAGCACACGATGCGCGGTTTGATGGAGCGACATCAGGGCAATACGTACATACATGCAATACATACATACCCTTCTATGCACGTTTCCCGTGGGTCGTCTCATGGCCCCATGAATTTGTCTTCTCAGAACCCTTCTTATGGGCATTCTTACCGCGCTCAAGCTGAGTCTCCTCTGCGTGCAAGTTCTAGGTCTCAATTGGCCGCTGAACCGATGGAGTTAGATCTTCATATGTCTCGATTGAATTTGCGTGTCAGAACCCGTACAGCAGCAGAGATTTCTCCTGATCGTCGTCGAGGTTGGAATACATCCAGGCTTGATAGTGACGAGGTACGAAGACAGCGCCGCCGTTTAGAAGGCTGACGATAATGTAAACTTAAGTACCTCCAGTAAATAAATGTATTAAAAATAATAAATAAAACTGTCTTTAACACAATTCCTAGTATACAAATACTTCTCAACCCTTCATCTAGCAATAAAATATATCTCAGAAGACCGGGCAATGGAGATTAAACGACAGGTTGATTTTGCGTGGAAAACGACGATGAAGCAGCGGTAATTGATGTTCTTCCTCAAGCTGATGATGATCCAGCACCACTACATCCACCAGAGGGAGATGCCTAATACAACCGGAGGCAGGAGCATAAGTTCAGCAACAAAGAAAGCAGTTAAAACGGACATACCATATGAACGAAGATGTAATGCTCCTTTATTTGTTGGCAGAGAAAGGTGGGAATAATGTGAGGAGAGAACATCATCGACTCTTCTTACTTAAGTACCCAGAGCTATCCACATAAATAAATTAGTAGAATTTAGCAGACCAAAAATGTTCAATAATTGTAAACAGATTGCATTCAGCTGTTGAAATAGCTCTCATCAAAATTGAAGTGGAACAGCAGCTTCCTATTGATAAACTCCCCTTCGAAGATGTGGACAACGAGGAACTGATTGAAGCTGCAGGAATGAGGGCTGAGAATAATGTACATCCAGTACAGGATCCACTAGAATTACATCCGGATATTAATAATGACGATGTGAACAGCGAAATCTCAAAAAAAAAAAACTAAAGTACC
>CAKNWT010268075.1:0-10693 GCA_932066315.1 Andricus coriarius
CTTCAAATCTTTTAAAATCCCTTCAAACTATTAATACCCTTGGAAATCCCTTGAGATTAATTAAATTTCATGGAAACTTTTAAAATACTCTAAAATATTTCAGGCTTTGAAATCCCTTCAAACTATTGAAATAAATATTTAAAAATCTGGGAATCGTTTAGAGTTTCCTAAAATATTTAAAATCCTTTGATATTTATGAAATCCCTGGAAACTTTTTAAAGCTCTTAAAAGTGACTGAGAATTTTTTCAAATACCCTAGAATATTTCAAATCCTTTGAAATCCCATTAAATTACTGAAATAAATTAAAATTTTCTTTGCATCTTCTAAAAAAGCCTAAAATATTTAAAATCCTTTAAACTATGATAATTTTATTAATTGATTCTCAGGATCACATGAATAAAGACTTTTAAAAAGTCAAATAACATCCACTGAATTAAGTAAATTTAGTAGAATTCAAATGAATTAAAAAAATTCCAAAGAATCCCGGATGAATGAATAAGAATTCAGGGCGAATTCCAAAAACTAATGTGAAAACTCTTAAAATCTTTGAAACCCTACGAAATACCACCCTTCTCTTGAATACATTCTTTAAAATATACTAAAATATTATGAGGTCCTGTGAACATTAAAAAAACCTTTACAATAATTGAAATCCTCGGAAACCTTATAAAATCCCGTGAAATCTTCCAACATATCTTAAAACCTTATAGGTCCTGTAAAATCGTTGCATATCTTACGAAACTCTAGGAAATTATTTACCCTAAAATATTTTAAACCCTTTGAAATCTCTTCAAATTATTTAAATTAATTAAAAATTCCTTGAAATCTTTTAGGATTCCCTCAAATATTTCAAATCCTTTGAAATCCTACGAAATACCTCACTTCTCGTGAATAAATTCTTTAAAATCCACTAAAATATTATAAAATCCCGTGAAATTTTTTAATATTTCCTGAAATCCTTAAAAATGTATTAAAATACTTTGAAAATTTTTAAATCCCTTAAAATTATTGAAATCTTCGGAAATCTGATCAAATATCTTAAAACATTATAGGCCCTGTAAAATCGCTCCATATCTTCCGAAATTCTAGAAAATGCATTATCCTAAAATATTTCAGACGCTTTGAAATCCATTCAAATTAATAACATTAATGAATAATTCCTTAGAATCATTTAAAATTATTTAAAATATTTGAAATCCTTCGAAATCCCATTAAACTACTGAAATAAATTAAAAATTACTTAGAATCTTTCAAAATAACCTCAAATAACCTAAACTATTTTAAATCCTTTAAAACCCTACGAAATAATTCACTTCTCATGAATACATTCTTTGAAATGCACCAAATTATTATGAAAACCCGTTAAATTCTACGACGATAATTCCTAAAATCTCAGAAAATGTATTCAAATACATTGAGAACTTCAAAATCCCTTAAAATCATTGAAATCCTCGGACTTATAAGGTTTTAAGATATTTTAAAAGTTTTAAATCTTTTAAAATATTTCAAAGGCTTTGAAATCCCTTCAAATTAATGAAAGTAATTAATAATTCCTTGGAACCTTTTTAAATTCCCTAAAATGGTTCAAATTAAAAGATCTTGAAAATGCCTTCCAAGTTTTAAAATACCCTAAAATCCTAAAAATCCCTTCAACTTATTGAAATCTTGAAAATTACCCTTGAATATTTTTAAATAATTCAAGACAATGCAGTGACATTATTCAAAGTTACATTATGAGCTGCACATAGGGTACCATAGGGACCAAATGTTTAAAAATAGGGTACTTTAGGGACCTTCACTGAATATAGGGTACAATAGGGGATATAGAGACCGTTCTGTGAGGCCTGGAAATGTATAATTTATAATAAAACTATCGGATTATTCCAGAAATATACAATACACATTCAAGAGTCCATAAATATCTTCTAAAATCACCCATCAACAAAATTTATCCACCATCCAACATGTTAATAACCCCTTATCAATCATGCTCGCAGTTAATCTTCCTCAAAGAAAACGACTACACAATAAATCTTATCTCCCCTCCATATTTACCTTTTCTCACACTGCTCCACAACTGCTCCTTGTTATGAAACTGCTCAAAAGCGTAAGGAATCCTAACGTGTCCAGCGCAGATATACCAGAATAAGATTCCAAACGCATAAACATCCACGCTGCTATCATAATGCCCAGAAAGCAATTCTGGGGCCATATGAACCGGAGTCCCCACCACACTTCCAGACATCATGGCCTCTGTGATACAAAATCCGAGATCAGTGAGCTTGGCCCGATTGTCCATGTCCAGGAGAACATTCTTCAACTTGATATCCCTATGAACCAATCCTTGAGAATGCAGGAACCTAATTCCCTCCAGAACATCAATCGCAATCTGTATCCTCTCCAGCCAGGACAGTCCAGCTCGGATTCCACAATAAAGGTCCCTAGTCATGCGATCAGTAATCAGCAGGACAGCAGCTCCATATCCACATCCTCCACCATAAGAATGATCTATCACCGATCCTCTCAATTTGACTATTCTCTTATGATCCGGAATTGACCTCGTATAATAGAACTCCATCGCCAAATCATTCCAGTGCTTGTCATCCGGCGGAACGACGGATTTTACAGCACAAGGTCCAGGCGCTCCACCCCAACCATCACAAGCAAAAACAACTCCATACTGTCCTCTTCCAATTTCCTTTCCCATGTGAGGGATCCCATATCGAACCATATCGCACATCGACGTCGACTCCAAAGCCAATTTAGCTAACCTTGGAGCGTGGTATTTTCGAATAGCGACCCTCTGCTCTTCAGTTCTTTCCAGCTTGCCCGAATAATGATTCTCCAGAGACTTTAAGGCGGTTTGAAAAGTGTCATGAGAGGATTTAACCTTGTCTCTAAACTGTGTAGAAATCGACCTCGCGAGTCTCGCTGCAGAGAGCGAATTCAGAATATCAATTGTCACCTTCCTCCTCCAAAATGCATCGAGCGTTGGAGTTGGCGACCAGAGCAAAGGCATCGTCTTGAAAAGTTGTCGTAGCCTCTCCAAAAATGAATGTATAAGCGAGGGCGAGGAGTTGTGCAATTCTACGTTGTAAGCTGCAGAGAGAATTTGCTGAAGGGCGTCGCTCGCCGATAAACTAGAGTCATGTTCGCAGCTCTTTTCGAGACTAAGGAGGCACCTCTCGAGTGTACCGAAGAAGGTCTCCCGAAGGCAGTTGATGGAATTAACGAGTTCTTTGGCCACTCTTTCTCCGAGGCGACTCAGGACGATTCTTTGAACTTCAATGGTCGCTACTCTGACAGTCGCGGACCATTCCCTCCTTTCTGTGTCGCTAAAAGGAGCACTTTGGTATTGGAAAGTCTCGATAGAAGCTCCAGAGACCTCGTCTTTCATCTCCTCAATAATGCCCTGGATCATTTCAGTCAATTCCTCCTGTTTATCACTCACAACCTTCATGAGACTCGCATAAAGTTCAGTTTCCTTCTGCTGAGCGTACAGAATTCTCCTCGGAGTTATTTGTATTTCTCTAGCCATGTCAAAGGCAATGAGAATGAATTTGCGAAGACTCGTGGTGTGAACTTCATTAATATAATTGCAGGTGTTGACCAGGTAGCTTTGGAGACTGCCTCGAATAAAAAAGAGGATTCGCTCTGTCTTTTTGCACGACGCTACTAAACTGCTAGTGTTGGCGTATTCGCCTCCAACTAACCAGGTCGCTCGATCAACTTCAGCTGATTCCTGAAGCCTGAGGAAGCCAAGACTCGTGAGTTGCTCAAGCCAAGTGAGACCTAAAGAACTTATTTGATCAACCTGAGTGCCGCTTTCGTCTTTTTGAAGACTGGAAGAATCATTCGATTCAACATGAAGCCTGTGTTGCTCTGATTCAGTCAGTTGAGCGTCGAAACTGTCCAATGTGATACGACCTAGTGAAGAAACAAATAAAACCGAATTGTAGGGATATGTCTCCTTTAAATCCCGAAGTTCCTGGATGTTCTGATCAGTGAGAGGCTCTTCTCCAAGGGCGTAGAGGAAAATTGGCAAGATACTGAGAGTCCCTTTAGCCAGAATTTTAACAGCTCCAACGTCGGGAACAACAAAAATTTGTACCCCATCTTTTAAGTTTGGTTGATCGAGTTTCACTTCAAGGACGGTTGGGCAGCTTGGGTCTTGACAACCAGATTCGATCAAGTCTTCAATGGGAAGAGTGCTCCATGGTTTCTCGTTGGCCTGAAAATTTTCGACTACTTCATATTCTAGGCCAAGGGTTAAGCTGACGTGATTCGTCTGGCCGTGAGCTAATTTTATCCATCGCCAAGATCCAGTAGCTAGAGGCAAAACGTCGGTACCGACAAGGCAGTTTACTAAAGCAGCTTTCGCTTTAGAATTTTGGCCAAAGACCACAATTGCCGGCGAGTTTTCAAGGATGTGGGTTATTTTGTTGAGGGTCCATGGAGGCAGCAACTCTCCAATGATGTTTTCTGGAAAGTAAGATAAATGCCAATATAAATATCTGATACTTTTTTGCAATATTCTTCACATTTTTAATTAATTAATGTTAAAAACTGTTCTGTTTTACTACTGAAAAGTAGTCAGGCAGCAGTCCAAACTATGAAGAAGTAGAAAAAGAGTAACATTGCTTTTTCACCTACTTGTAGCAAAAACCCTATTAAAAGCCCAGAATATCGAGGTATGATTGGACTACAAACCTTTCGTTTTTAAATTACAGAGTATTTATTCATACTCTAATAAGAATTTTTGAAATATGAGAAAAAATATTTTCTAAAACGAAATAAAAAACATTCAATTCTTCCATTAGAAAGAACTTTTAAAATAAATAAAAAGCACGTGCAGTAGGACGGTACGAGAAATTATTATTATTTTTTTTAAATTAGGAAGGGGTCCAAAAGGGTACACATATTATTTTATTGCTGTATAGTTTTCGGCCAGAACTCTTCTAAATGTAAAGTATTTAAAATTAAAATTAAATCATTTTTAATGCATCAAAACATTTTATAAGACTTTTTTTTCGAACTTAAGGTTCTTTTTTACTGTCTGAAAAATGGATAGTTTCTTTCATTTATATATCGTCAGGTTAAAAAAATGGACATATTATTATTTATTCGTAAAAATTAGAGCTCAAAGCGGACTGGGACTTACCAAACGGCCGCATAAAAAAGTCGCGCAGATTGGCCCTAAAAAGCGTTCTGCCAAATCTTTTTTAAAGTGTTCAAAAAAATTAAAAGAGTTCCAGGGATTTCAACCGATTTCAAGTAAATTCATAGAATTTCCAAGGGTTTTATTTATTTTAAGAAATATTTTAAGTTTTTAAACGGTTTAAGGAATTTAAAGATTTTACGGCATTCCAAGGGATTGCACAAGAGTTAATTAATGGATTCAATACTATTTCAGAGATTAAAGCAAAACGTATGGAATGCAAAGACTGTCCTAAAATTCATAAGGATTTAAAAATATTTCATGGGATTCAAAAGGTTTTAGGCTATTTTTAATAATTTCAAGAGACTTCAGAGAATTGTTAAGATTTCAAAGAGTTTTATGGGATGATTTCAAGTGATTTTTCACGGATTTCAATAGATGTAACAAAATTCTCAAAATTTTATAATATTTCTCAGAACTGCAAAGAATTTCACAAAAATGAAGGGATTGCGTAAGATTTCAAATTTTAAGATAATTTCACATATTTCGGTTAATATGTGGTTTTAAAGAATTTCCTAAAATTTCAAAAGATTTGGAAGAATTTAATAGGATTTATAAGATTTTGAGACATTGAAAAAGATTCCAAGGAATTTCAGAGGATTTCCAAGAATTATAAATATTGCAAAGAATTTTGAAGGGATTTTATCAGATTTTCAACGATTTCAGTAATTAAGAGATTTTAAAGGCCCTCAATAAGGTATTTTAATAAATTTCCCAGAATCTCGAAGGACTTATTCACAAGAGTTGAGGAATTTCAAAGAGTTGTAAAGATTTTTAAATATTTTAAATAGATTTCAAGAATTTTAAAGGATTTTAAGGGATTTAAAAGATTTTAGGGTATTTTAAAAGATTCCCAGGAATATTCAAGAGCCTAAAAAAATTTCAAGGTATTTTAAAAGATCTCATAGGATTTGAAATATTTTAGGGAATTTCCAAGGATTCCCAGGAATTTTAAAGAGACTAAAAATATTTAAAGGAATTTCCTAGGTGTTTCATGATTTTAAGGAATTAAAAATATCTGTATGCGGTTTTAAAGAATTACGGAAGATTTAAGAAGATTTTATAGAATCTATAACCTTTGAAGATACTTTAAATGATTCTAGAGGACATTTAAAGGATTTTAACGGATTTAAAAGGATTTCCGAGGATTTCAATGATTTTAAGGGATTTTAAAAGCTCTCAAGGTATTTCAATCAATTTTCCGGGATTCAAGAAATATTGTCAGATTTCATGAAATTTCACAGATTTTCAATGTATTTAATTGGATTTCAACGCATTTTAAAGAATATTTAAAGTGATGTTATAATATTTCAAGGGGCATCAAAAGGAATTTTAATAGGATTTCCAAGATTTAAAGGGTTTTTCAATTTTTGTTTTAATTTTAAGGATTGCTTAATTTAGACTGTTTTTCTTTAAATTATTATTATAATTATAAGAAAAAAATTAAGAACAGTACATTTTAAATTAGGTTTATCTAGTTAAGAGCTAAAATAACAAACTTAACATTAAAAAATGAGTGATTTTCCTGATTTAGCATTTACAAATGAAGAAAATTCAAAACAAATATTTGTGAATTTCAACTTTTGAAGCTAAAGAACTTTAGTTTCAGGATCTCAAAAATTTAACTATTTCAGAATTGTACATTAATAAAAAAGTAATTTTAAACTGAAATTGTAGAGATGAGAACAATCATTAAGAGGTATCATATCATGTAGTATCAAATGACATTCAAAAGTGATTGGATAGATTTTATAATTAAAAAATGAGATTTCTGTACAAAAATTAAATATTTATTGAATTTTAAATATTGTAAACTTTCAAAGTTAAATCATTCTAAAAACGTTAAAAAGTATATGATTTCTAATCGAAAGATTGAAAAATAATGAATTTAAGCTTGATTGAACCGTTAAAAATTAAACAATTCCAAACTTGGTTTAAAATTGAAGTATTCTTAAATTAATATCGTGTGACTATAAATTAATTATTGAACATGATTCAACGTTATCTCTCAATACATGATAAAAGTAGTTTTTAGAATTAGCCTGCATTTTTATTAAATAGCCTCGTGCCGAGAAAGCAATTCTCAATTAAGAAGTTTGTTATACATAAAATGGGAGAATTTTCCATCTGCAATTGAATAATTAGATGTGTGACACATGTGATCTTTACAGAGAGAAAGTGAAGAATGTTTTGTTATTTTGCTCCACAAATTAATGCAGCTCTTGTGATAACTTCTTCGATCATTGTTTTCTTGCTCAAAGTCTCCCGAGCTTGTGCATAAACGGAGGAAAATAAGTTGACAAAATAGAATATTTCCTTTCGAAAATATTAAAATTGCACTCATGAGAAATTTAAAATTGTGATAAACAGTAAATAAATTAAAGTACAAATTAACATATTTGAATGATTAGGGAAATAATTAAATATGAATGAGTTTAATAAAATACTGATAGCCTTATATAGTCGGAGTTACCTAAATTCGAGAGAAAGAATCAAGACTTTCAGATAAGAGGCTAGGAGAAAAGTTGAGGAGAGATAAAGTAATAACTGGTATGAACCACTGATAATGGCATTTACTTAAATTGTATTTTTAAATGAGGTTTAAACTGAGATAGTTGTATAATGAGAAGCAATTTTAAATAAAAATCGTATTTCGCGCAATTACTAAGAATAAGAAATGCACCGCGATTCTTTTATTCTTAAAAAATATATGAAAATATAAAACCTTTTGAGTATAGAGATTTTTAAGAGAAAGTTCTAGTTTAAAATATTAATGATACCTCCAGGAAAAATATTTTCTACGCAGATGACTTCGAGGACTCGTTGAGTTTCTTTGAGAATGTGACGAAGCTGATTCCGATTTCTTTGGTACCTCCTAAATTCTTGCGGTAATTTGTTCACCATCGTAGCGATAAAATCTCAGAGGCCAAGTGCCTTTCATAACCTGGAATTGAAGAAAAAAACTTTTAAAATAAGTTCTAACATTTTTCATTCATTTTTTTATTTCTTGTCACACAGAAAATTTTTCGAGTTATGGGCCATCCATAAACTACGTTACCAATTTTGGGCTTTTTTGACCTCCACCCTCCCCGTAAGTAACGTAGCCGTTGGCTAAAGACGGATTTTACCTTTATCAATTCTTTTAGATAAAATTAATGTAGATAACATATTGAAATCAATACGAAACGCAAAAGGACGAATTAAAAAAAAATAATTTGCCACCAAAAAGTTGCATTAACAACCAAATAGATTAAAGTTCCAGTAAAAGAGATGTGTTTTCAAAAAAATAGTTAAAGACTTAAAACAAATCATAAAATTTTCAAGCCAAAAATACGAATTATGTCGATGACAGTTGAATTTTAAAAAAAAGTTACTTTTGAACCAAAAAATATTAATTTCAAATCCAAAAGGGAAGAATTTTTAACAACATAGTTAAATTTTCAACCAAAGATGATGACTTTAACAGATCAGTTAAATTTTCCAAAAGTAAGTAGATTTTTACCAAAACAGTTGCACTTTTAAACAAAATGTTGAATTTTCTGCACACAAAGATGCATTTTCAATCAAATGGTCAAATTCTCAAACAAACAAAAATGAAAATCCAATAAAATATTTGAATTTTCACGATAAAAAGACAACTGTTTAAAAGACACGTGAATTTTCGTTGAAAAAGTTCATTTTCAACCAAGGAAGATGACTTGTCTACCACGAAAGATGGATTTTCAACAAAATAGTGAAGTTTTTAAGCTAAAAAGTAGAATACTTTAGAAAACAGTGGACTTTTAAATAGAAAAAGATAAATTTGTAACAAAAAAGGTAAATTTTAAATCAAGAAAGATGAATTTTTAACAAGATAGTTGAATTCTCGACCAAAAAGTTGATCTTTCAACAAACAAGAATAATTGTCTACTAAAAAGGACGACTTTTTAACAAAAGATATGAATTTTCTACCAAATGGTGAAATTTTCAACAAAAAAGATTAATTTTCTACCCAAAAAGACGACTTTTTAACTAAATACATGAATTTTCTACCAAATAGTTAAATTTTTAATCTACACAATATACAATATACAGGATAAAGTTTCAACCAAAAATGGAATAGTTAAATTTTCAGGTAAAAACTCTGATGAAAAAAATCATTTTGAACAAAAAAAAAACGAATTTTCAACAAAATTGTTAAATTTTCAACCAAACGTAGAATTGTTGACCAAGAAGATTAATGGTTTATCAAAAAAGACGAATTTCCAAGTTATCCAATGTACAGGGTAAAGTTTTTACCAAACATGGAACAGTTACATTTTCTGATTAGAAAAAAAAATTTTTTCAAACAAAAAAAATGAATTTTCAATCAATTTTTTAAATTTTCAACCAAAGAGACGAATTTTCGACCAAGAAGATTAATGTCCTACCAAAAAAGATGAATCTTGAACATAATACATGAATTTTCAACAAAATTATTTAATTTTAAACCCAACAAGACTAATTATCTACAAAAAAGTTTAATTGTCAACAATAAAATATGATTTTTCAACCTAGAAATATGATTTTTCAACCAAAATGTTTAATTTTCAAGCCAAGAAGTTGAATTTTCTACAAAACAGTAGAATTTTTAACATAAAAGTTGATTTAAAAGCAAAATAGTTGACTTTTCAACTATAATGATTAATCCTAAATATAATAAAAAAGATGAATTCTCAATGAAGCATGTAACAGTTGATATTTCAGCCAAACAATTTTATTTCTAACCAAAAAGGATACATTTTTAACCAAGAAGATTAAATTTCTAGCAAGAAAGACGAATTTTTAACAAAAAACTTGAAGTTTGAAATAATAAAGATATATTTGTAACCAAAGAGTTACATTTTTAACTGAAAAAGATAAATATTTAACCAAAAATGGAATAGTTTAATTGTCAGTTTAAAAAATTTATTTTCAACCAAACATGAAACGAATTTTCATCAAAAAAGTTGAAGTTTGAAATAATGAAGATATATTTGTAACCAAAGAGTTACATTTTTAACTGAAAAAGATAAATATTTAACTAAAAATGGAATAGTTTAATTGTCAGTTTAAAAAATTTATTTTCAACCAAACATGAAACGAATTTTCATCAAAAAAGTTGAAGTTTGAAATAATAAAGATAAATTTGTAACCAAAGAGTTACATTTTTAACTGAAAAAGATAAATATTTAACCAAAAATGGAACAGTTTAATTGTCAGTTTGAAAAATTTATTTTCAACCAAACATGAAACGAATTTTCATCAAAAAAGTTGAAGTTTGAAATAATAAAGATAAATTTGTAACCAAAGAGTTACATTTTTAACTGAAAAAGATAAATATTTAACCAAAAATGGAATAGTTTAATTGTCAGTTTCAAAAATTCATTTTCAACCAAACATGAAACGAATTTTCATAAAAAAGTTGAGGTTTGAAATAATAAAGATAAATTTGTAACCAAAGAGTTACATTTTTA
>CAKNWT010268085.1:0-21581 GCA_932066315.1 Andricus coriarius
CGCAATACGTTAATTTACAACCTCTAATCGTTTTTAAGACGGAACAATGCGGAACATTTTACTATTTTACTTTAAAACGACCAATTTTTGTATAGGTTAGATTGAAAATCAAATGCGCTGTTCTTCTTCTCATATTTTTTTGCCTAATACAATACTATTTTATAAATGGTCAAAATATATTTTACTTGCTTCTAGGATTCGATTCCATTTTACATGAATGGAATTGATAATTCCAACAATTCAGGCTTTTAAAACGCCCACGTCTCCTTTTCTCACTTCTGAACGTACTACTCACTGCTCACAAGAACGCTACATTTAAATTAACCTCAGCACTGCTCAAGTCGAGTTGGGGACCTATTATGAGTGAATTCGATTTCACTAGGGACTACTGTAGCCGATCTCAAGTCGAAAAATCCCCATTAAAAACTTTCATTTTTTGGACTTTCGTCCGGGTTTTTTCGATTTGGCCCCACTATGCATCTCCCACTATTTCAGAATTTTCTTCAAGATGATAGGTAGTCCGAGTAAACGCCTAATTTTCCCATCCCACAATATCTACCTTTGCTACTTTGATATAACCACCCTACTCAGCTTCAAATCCACAGTTTCTCTAGATCTACGCTAGAAGTAACTACGCTCGCTATTCTTTCTCCTTTTTAAGTTCAGTTTTTTTTTAAATGTTAACTTCATCACTTC
Source organism: Andricus coriarius (assembly GCA_932066315.1). Classification (NCBI taxonomy): domain Eukaryota; kingdom Metazoa; phylum Arthropoda; class Insecta; order Hymenoptera; family Cynipidae; genus Andricus; species Andricus coriarius. The sequence goes on from CAKNWT010268085.1 coordinate 697, forward strand.
TTGCTAACATCATAGTGATCCCTGTAAAAAGGAGAGCATTGAAATGGATTATATGGCATTGAAAAAATTGTACACTTTAATGCCTATAAATCTAAACAAATTCCGTTTTTGGCCGAATGCGCTTTTTGGCATTCGACTGTTTTTGTTCGAATCGTTTTGAATCACACAAAAAAAAGATGGCATTAAAGTGTCTTCTTTGTGATGCCATTGATTTAATGCCATTGAATGCAGTTAAATGACCGTATCAGTTGAATGCCATGCAATGCCTTCAGTGATCGGAGGCATAGAATGGAACCAATGCCGTTCAATTACCAAATAGGTCGAATGCCATTTAATGCTTTTTTCGACCGGATATATTGAATAAAATTAATGCATTCGAATGCCGTTGAATGACCACTCGGACAAAAACGGAATTTGTTTAGATTTATAGGCATTAAAGTGTACAATTTTATCAATGCCATGTAATCCATTTCAATGCTCTCCTTTTTACAGGGATGTGTGGTAGTATAGGAGGTTTGGCCGATTGACAGTTACGCCTCATTTTCAAATTCATGGCAGGTTTTCTTGATGCCGCGGGTGTTGATCGAGTGTTAAGAATGGTCGGCAACGACATAACCCTCCGCGAGTTGTTGATAGTTCAGAGGACGGACGTTGCTGCTCAGTCGCTTCGAATGTATAGATTTCGAGAGAATCATAACGAAGGTAAGTGAAAATAATTATGATTATTTTAAATATATTTATTGTGAGTGATTATTTTATATATGTATACTAATGATATTAGTAATAAAAGATACTAATAATTATAATATAATTATTTTTCAGCACCACAAGAAGAAGTAGCATCAACACCAGATACAGCTGCAACAACAACTGTAGGTTCTGTTGAGCGATCCAGTCAGATCTTGGATCGAGATAGTGATGTGGCGATGATTGATATATCAACGTCACTTTTACCAGCAACAGTGCCGTGTGATGTCTCCGCGCAATCTATTGAAATTATAGATTTATGCAGTGAAGACGAGGACAACGAAGAACAAGAATTGGTGAATAAAGAGAGTGAAAATGACAGCGATACTGAAAATGAAGACGGTAGTGACAGTGAACACGATAACAATGACAATAATGAAAACCAAAGTGATAATGGAAATGATGGTGAAAACGACGATGACAGTGATAACGACGGTGACAATGGAGATAACAGTGACGTTGTTGTGTACGACGACGATAACTTTGACGAAAACCTCTACGACGAGGAAGTGACAGTGGAGGATAGTGATGATGAACAAACGACGAAGCAAACATCAAATCTCGAGGAATTAGAACGTGCAATTGGTAAGTCGTTAAAAACATGTATATAATTATGTCTCGCTGAAAAAACTGTTATTCATTTGAAGAAACAGCATTCATAGCAACAAGGTTTCAATATGGATTTTTTGAGGAGAAACACGAATCTGAAAGTTTTAAATCGATATCTCGAATAGTTTTAGATATATCGATTTTCATGTTGAAATGATTGACTTTCGTTTTCGATCAACATAATTTATGAATACAGATTTCAATGGGATTTTTTTGAGAGAAACACTTATCTGAAATTTTTTAATCGACACCTCGAATAGCTTTCGAGATATCGATTTTTATTTTAAAATTATTATTTTCGGAAGAAGAAGCGAATTCTTTAAATCGATATCTCGAATATTTTCGAGATATCGATTTTATTTTAAAATTATTAACTTGTGTTTCTATTTCGCTTATTTCATAATGTTCATACCGAAAGGATTTTTCGCAAGAAAAACGAATCTGAAATCTTTAACTAGATATGTCGAATAGTTACTGGTCATATATTTTAAAAGTGAAAATCGATATCTCGAAACCTATTTGATATATCGATTTAAAACTTTCATATTCGTGTATCTCGCAAAAATCCTACAGGAATCCGTATGAAACCTTTGTCGTCATGAAAATCATAATCTTGCATTGTATCGTATTCTAGAGCTCACTAAATGTTACAACAACAAAGACAATGACATGTGAAGAATAAAAAGTGAAATGCGAAATGTCAGCTTACACCTTTTTTCTCACTTTTCGCTCAAAATTAAGTGAGAAGTCAAAAACTTTTTATTTAAACTTTATCACAACATGTAAAAGTGAGAACTTCTACATTAATGATATGTGTCTAAAAATAGCCTCAACTGGCACTATATTGATTCAGTTTTGCGATCACAGTGTTGTTTTATTTTTAATTTAAATGTAAAAGTATAACTTTTTGAGTCTAAATAATGTCTGAAAATGATAGCAGAAATGAAGTCTAGTTTTTCAGTGCTCACTATAATTGTTTTAACAAAGTTTTTCTTTGTTAAATCCTTTGCGATCTTTTAAATTACCTGTAATATTTTCAATTGCTTGTTTTACACGTAGAACCCAATCCCTCCACGAGTGCCTACATTCAACGAGGGGGAGGACGAAAGAGGCAGCGCTCAAACCAGAGTGCCGATCACGAATCTGATGATGATGATGGAAATCTTGCCACCATGGCTGAGGACCAAGAAGCACTCCGTAATCAGAGTTGTGTTTCAAATGAGGGTGGTGAAATGCCGATAAACTCAAAATTTCTGATTCCAAATAAAAAACATAAATATTATCCGCGTTTTGCCTTAGATGGTAATTAAACCGAATTGCGATTCCGGTATAACCGTCATGAAACATTTTGCCCGATCGAGTGGCTTGAATCAGCGATTAAAGAGCTTTTTCAGTATTTATTAAAACCTTATGCCCCTCTTGATTTTATCTGAATCAAATTCATCGCCGATAGTTTCACCCAAGACGATGCAGCATTGTCTTTCCGTTACGTACGCGATTGTCACTTTGAAGACCTATGGAATTTGATTTTTATAGTAACACAGAGTGTCGCCCAATTTCGAATAGATAACAGCTTTAAAAGAACAAGCGATTGTGTTCATTATCCTTTAGGGCTTAGTGAAGGGGGGGTGGGGGGTTAATTAGAGATGTGATTAACAAAAGGTCAGTCTTAGCAATTCAAAATCGCGATAACTTATGTCTGCCATGAGCGATTATTTCAGGTAAAATGTATAGTGAACGCGGTCAATTAAGAATCGGGGGAAAAATTAAAGAGGCATGCTGTTCGCAAACAAAATTTCATCCTACAGACGGTATTAGCACGAGAGCTAACACGCAATGCACTTGTGGAAATACCGTCGGAAGGTTGCGGTTTTTTCGAAATTGATGAATTTCAAAAATATCTTTTCCGTGATCGAATTGCTGTTATCGTTTTTTATCTCAAAACTTTCAGCGGCGACGACTAACCACCTTTTTCGATGGCACACGATATTTTATCGAAGCAGGTCAAATCCCTATACATACTGTACATCTTTTGTATGATAGCGACACTCGTCAATTTCAGACAATCATGGGTGCTTGCAAAAATGTGGGCCATGTTTATCGCAGCCGGAATGTAAGAAAAACCTCGATGAAGCATACACAAAAAGCCTTTGTGATGTATTGTGAATATGTGGTGTGTGCTCGTATTTACAAATGTATTGTGAATATGTGGTGTGTGCTCGCATTTACAAATGTGGTTTTTCTTACTGTAGGACATGTGGCTGCGAGCGTGAATATAATCACAATTGCTACTTGTCACCTACACGTGTAGGTTCTGGTTTTAATGACGCGAAGAACTCCGTTTTATTTATATTTTACGATTTTGAAGCGCGGCAAAATAAAACGCTCGACGGGGACGACTCTATTAATGAGCATGAGGTTAATCTCTGTGTAGCTCAACAAGTCTGCTCGTGGTGTATCGCTGAACAGGACATTAAGAAACCGTGCGAGCACTGCGGGTTGATACATGATTTTGTCTTTGCGGGTGACGATCCAGTACGTGATTTCGTAGATCTTACGCTTCGTCCCACTGTTGAATTAAAAAAAATTATCTGTATAGCTCATAATGCTAAATTTTTTGAAGCTCAACTCATTCTAAAACATTTAACCGAGCATAAAAACTGCGAAAAAACAGATCCTGATTTACTTTTATCGGGTACCAAAATCATTTCAATGAGAGTACAGCACAGCAATTTTATTGACATTATAAATTATTTTCAATTGGCTGTCAGCGCATTACCGGCATCATTTGGATTAGTGGGTATAGGCGAAAAGAAAGGAACGTTTCCACATCTTTTTAATACCCCGAAAAATAAAAATTATTGTGGACCTCTTCCACCAATTCAATTTTATTCTCCGGGTACAATGTCGAAAAAAGCTCGACAAGAATTTTTAAATTGGTACGAGGAGCAAAGTGCTGATCCTGATTATCACTCTAGTTTTTGGAAAGAGCTTATTTCGTACTGTAAAAACGATAAAGGTATTTTACGTTGTGCATGTATCGCATTTCGTAAAATATTTCTCGAGTGTGGAAATGTTTGTCCTTTCACTGAGGCCCCCACTGTTGCATCGGCGTGCAATCGGTTCTTTCGAAAGCATTTCTTACGGGCAAATATGATTCGGATAATTCCAAGAGGTGGCTATGGGTGGGGTGATACCCAATCCAGGGTTGGTATTGAGTGGCTCTTCTGTATGGAGCGGGATCTTAATATTATTATTTGTCACGCTGGTAGAGCTCGAGAGCATCGTTTTCAAGAAGGCCTCATAGTAGATGTCTTTTTTGAAGATGAAGCTACGAGAAGTCGTGTATTCGAATTACATGGTTGTTTCTGGCATGGCTGCAAGCTCTGTTATCCCGTTGACGGAGATAAAAAACATAGTAATACCAGAGAAACCATGAATGAGCGATATGAAAAGACACGTGCGTGGTCGGATACAATAAAAATATACGGGTATGAACTCACAGAGATATGGGAATGTGAGTTTAATCGCCTCAAAAATACGGACAGCAATCTCGAAGATTTTTTAAATAACCATCCGTTATTAAAGCTGATGAGGTATTAAACCCTCGGGATGCATTTTACGGCGGTCGAACAGGGAATACAAAATTCTTTTACGAACGTCGAGTGTTTAGTACTTTGTAAAGTTTTACCTCCACGGAAACTTTATCATCCTCTCTTGCCGGTTCGTTTACACGAGAAACTCATGTTTTCTCTCAGTCGCACATGCTGTGAAACTCTGAAACAGTGCGAGTGTTCACATGAAGAAGAGTCACAGCGTGTGTTGGAAGGTACATGGGTTTCCGGTGAGTTGAAAAAAGCTGCGCAATTGGGTTACAAAATTGTCGATATCTCAGAAATATGTCAATATAAAGTAGTACAGTATGATCCAATCACGGACAAGGTAGGTCTTTTCGCAGGATATATTAATATGTCCTTAAAGACTAAACAGGAGACCAGTGGTTGGCGATCATACTGCATTGATGAAGTTTCAAAACTCGAATACATTCGTCAATATGAATTGGCGGAGGGTATTAGGCTTGATCGTGATGAAATAATAAAAGATCCGGGGTTGCTTCCGTCGCGAAACTGTGTCTTAACTCCTTCTGGGGTAAGTTTAGAAAACGTAATAATTTACCGCGAACAGAAATTGTACGCACGCGAGACAAACTATTGCGTGTCCTCACTAACCCAGAAATCGAGGTCAAAGATATCGGGCCTGCAAATCAAGCCATGTTGTACGTTTGTTGGGTGTACAGGGAAGAAGCTGCCACCCCCGCAGCTGATACAAATGTTGTCATTGCAGCCTACACCACTGCACAGGCACGATTAAAACTGTACGAGTATTCCGAACAGTTAGATCGTCGTGTTTTATATTATGATACAGATTCGTGTATATATGTCACTTGCGGCACCCCTGGTGAGTAAACTCCACCAGTAGGTTCACTTTTAGCTGACATGACCGACGAGTTGGAATAAGATTACGGGAAAGGAAGTTACATACGTTCCTTTGTTTCAGCGGGGCCTACATTTTATGCATACATAGCTCGTTCAGCGGATGGCTGCGAGTCAGCTGTATGCAAAGCTAAAGGTATTACCTTGAACTTTGATAATTCCCAGCTAATCAATTTCAACTCTGTTCGCGATCTTGTAGTCTCTGAAAGTGAACCTATTCGAATAAACTCTCGCGGTATTCATACCACTCGATTCCATCGGGTAATAACGCGTGAAGAAAAAAAAATCTGCCTTGTAACAAATATGAAAACACGTAGGATACAGGATTATGATTCTCTACCCTATGGATATAAATCCGTGTAAATAAAAAAAAATAGAAAACGTATTTATTTTAATATATTCGGCATTCGCCACCCCAAACACCGACTCTGCCCCGCATGCCTAGAATTAAAGAAGGTATAAATTAATTAAATTTCTCGTTAAAACAACAGCTGGATGCTGCTAATACACTGGAGCATCCGACCAATAAGAGTAGAGTCCAACAACTCCGTGATGATAATGATAATGATGATGATGATAATACCACGTACTACAGTACAGACCATGAAGAAGAAGAGGAAATAGAAGAAAATGCAGCAGTGTGCTCGAGCCCAACAGGGCTCTCTAGTCATCGAGGAGAGCGGGCTCAAAAAGGTGCTCTTGGGCGAACACATCCCTACAGCAGAGATATAGTCCACTCTCAAGAGTTACTCTCCGAACCCCAATCCACAATACAACAACAACAACCAATGTTACCCTACATCCCTTTGGTTCGCACCTTCCACACCACATGAACCCGATTTACCATACCTCGAAGATTATTTTCTCGTAGCATAACACGCCCCACAACTCGTTCTGCTTCAATTCCCGAACCCCGAACTCACTCTTCTCGTACCGAAGAACCACCCAGCCCCATACTTCCGCCAATATCCGTACACTTCCAATAACCACCTCCTCCTTCATATGCATCCCTTTGCCCACCTCCTCTTCATATGCTTTCCTTTACCCTGAATGGGTGACGGACAACTTTCGCACGGAGCAACTTTGCATGGGCCCAACTGTGCACGCCGATGGCCGGACGGACAACTGTGCACGTCCAAGACCGCAGGAGCCCATCTGTGCACGTAGAAATTTCGACGTGTACAGTTGTCAAAGTACCATCTCTGCACGTGCACAGTTGTCCAAATGACAACTTTGCACGTTGAAATTTCGACGTGCACAGATGTCCCTTGCCTAACTGTGCACGTGCTCAGATGTCACTTGCCTAACTGTACACGTTTATGTTCTCACGGAAGGGTTTATACGGGGGTGGTCCTTCATATCTTCATATAATAAATTTTTCGTAGTTAAGAGTATTCAATCCTAGTGGAATAGAGCGTACTAACTTTTTTAAAGCTTGTTTTAAAATAGTTTGAAGATTATTTTCATGAAAATATTCATACCAAATTATTATATTATATACGAATTCAAGGATTTCAGAAAATTCAAGGAATTCAGAGAATTCAAGGTATTCAGAGAATTCAAGGAATTCAGAGAATTCAAGGAATTCAGAGAATACAGAAAATTCAAGGAATTCCACGAATTGAAGGAATTTAGGGAATTCAGAGAATTTAAGTAATTCAGAGAATGGAAGGAATTCAGAGAATTCAAGGGATTCAGAGAATTGAAGGAATGCAGAAAATTCAAGGAATTTAGAGAATTCAAGGAAGTTAGAGAATTCAAGCATTCAGCAATTGCAAGGAATTCCAGGAATTCAGGGAATTCAGACAACCCAACGAGTTCAAGCAATTCAGAGAATTCAATGGATTCAGAGAATTCAAGGAATTCAGGGAATTGAAGGAATACAGGGAATGTAAGGAATTCAGAGGATTCAGAAAATTCAAGGAATCTCGGGAATTCAACGATTTCAAGGAATTAAAAAATACAAAGAATATAAAAAAATCAAGAAATTCAGAAAATTCAAGGCATTCAGAGAATTTAAAGAATCAAGATAATTCAAGGAATTTAGAGGATTTAAGGAATACAGAGAATTTAAAATCCTGAGAATGTACACAATGGTTTTAATTCCTGGAATTCTCATAATTACTTAAATATACTGGATTCCTTGAATTTCCTGTATTTTCTAAATTCCTTGAATGTGCAGAATTCCTTTGATTCACTGAATGCCTTGAATTTGCTGAATGCGTTTTCGCGTCAGCCTCGGGCTCACGGGATTTTCTACATTTTGCACATGTCCAAACTCCTTCTCCAATTTATTCTTTAGAATTAAAATTTTTTGGCTATAGTCTAAGAAATTTTATTATCTAACAATAGACCTATAGGCTACAAATTATTATTCAACTAGGAAATATTGATTTAAACAAATTTTAATAGATTTCTGAAACTTACCTTCGGAGTGATGAGTACAGTTTTGATATTTGGAACCAATTATGAATTTTGGTTCAAAAAAGCACTTAAAACTAGACCAATTTATGTGAAATGATGAATAGAGAGAACTTGTAAGATTTTAGTTTTTTTGTTGTGCGGGACATAATACCTCATTTTTGCCCCTATGGAGTTTTTTTCGAGACCCTATAAAAATGTCTTATATGGGTCAAATTTAAAAAGTACTTAGCAAATAATGTCCAAGAAAATCATGCCGGATGCTGTAAGATAATCTAACATTAACCATTCCATCACAAATTTCCAAAAAGGCCTTTTTTCCAGAGGAAATGCACGTGAAACTTTATGGGCTTCGAACAAGCCCTAAAAATCAATGGATTTGAAAAAATACGTGCTTACTTTTCTTTTGGTATTCGAACAAATCTGGGTGCTGAGATCAAGAAAATTTAAAGAAAAAAATGTGTACCACCTTGATATTTCACTAACCAATGCCTAAGACAAATGTATAACCCGTTATTATACATCAGGCCTACCCAAACTGGGGAAAACGACTCATTTGCCAGATGGGATTTTAACACCACCAGTTTCCTCCGCTCAGCTCGGAGGCTTGGGGAGGTGGTCGCTCTCTGAAATGGAAGGGAGGCATCCAGTACCGTAGATACGCAGTATCTCGGAAGGTGTCTTAGGGCTACTGATTTTGAAATAAAATAGAATCAATGATGTAATTTTGTATTGAAATAATAAATATATTAGCAGTAAAAGAATGAATAAGTCTTCCAAATAAGGAAAGTTCATAATATGTTGTGTAAAGAAGGTATGAAATAAATCTTTAAAAAGCAACAGTTTCATGGAAACTAGGTTTATTCTGAAAATTCTTGAAATCTGAAACCTTAAATCCAAAACCCTTTATAAAAGGAGTTTTTCGGAATATCATTTGTTGATACAATAATTACAATAAATTTATTACATAACATTTTTATTTATTTATTTATTATTTTTATTCATATTTTTCAAGAATGAAAAAAATACAACCTGCCCTTTCCAAAAATTATAAATAATAAATTTGTACATTCTGTTTCAGTGAACAAGTTTGCCTACTTTTTTTTCCTTTCGTTGGGTCTTTTTCCAAAAAATTACATTTTTTTAATTTTTAATGTTATTTTTTACGATAAAAACAAACACTAAGCGTCCTATCGAAAAATTGTTAATGAAAAACTTGCAGCTGTTTTTTGGATGAGTAGCTTCTGTCTATTCATTTTTTCTTATAGCTTGTATCGTTTGTCAACAAATGTAATTTTTTCATTTTTAATGTTGCATTATTAATAAAATCATATTCCTGTCATGAAAAATATTACATTTGCAAGCGCAGGATGTCAGTGAACGTTTCTGTTCAATTTGAGGTACATTTTACGTTTACGGCATTAAAATGAAAAGATTATATTTCAACTCAGTCGCTCCAAAGCACCCACTTCTAAACGTATCTGCGTTACTGGATTCTTCAACTACGTCACACGGCACGTGCCACGAACCACTACTCCGCCTTTCAGAGGCGAGTAGAGGCCCGTGGTGGTGGAACTCGAACATGTGGCAAATGAGTAGTTTTCCCCAGTTTGGGTAGGCCTGTTATACATCATCACATAAACAACAGTAAAACTTGGATATAATTTATTGAAAATTCAAAAGAGATTTTCATATATCTATAATAATTTGGAAGGAATAATTTCATAAAAATAGTATTTAAAATATTTGTTACCTAATTTTAAAAATGTTAGTATGCTCCATTTCACCAGGTTTGAATAATTTTAATTGTTTAAAATTTATTATACGTAGATATGAAGGACCACCATCGTATAAACCCTCACGTACTGACATAAACGTTCACAGTTGGGCAAGTGACGTCTGTGCACGTGCACAGTTGGGCAAAGGACATATGTGCACGTGTACAGGTGGACAAGTGATATATGTGCACGTGCAAAGTTGAATAAGTGACATCTTTGCACGTGCGTAGCTGTGCAAGTGACAAATGTACAGGTGCACAGTTAGGAAAGTGACATCTGTGCACGGCAACGACCACAGGAGCCCATTTGTGCACGTCGAAATTTCGACGTGCACATTTATCCAAGTGACAACTATGCACGTTGAAATGTAAACGTGCACAGTTGTCCGTCTGGCCATCGACGTGCACAGTTGGGCACCTGCAAAGTTGCTACGTGCAAAGTTGACCCCATCCCCCCTGAATTAGTTTAGATATGTATTAAATTGTATATATGAATATGTTTGTAAATATTATAATTAGATTGTGTATATGTATATATTTGTAAATATTATAATTATACAAGGTTTTTTTCAAGGATCTGATTTGAACGTTTTCCCCAAAACTAGAAATAATATTTAAATATTATAAATTTAAGTGAAAATAACCATTTCTGAATAAAAGAAAATTTTATACTTTATATGTCTGTCTATGTATTTCACTTATTTACAACTCATACAGTATTAAGATAAGACATACCTTTTAATTTTGAAGATTGCTTTTAAAACATTAATTAAATCATCTTATTTCTTAAATATATATTTCTCGCTTTCTTTCATTCTTGACTAAAACAATTAAAGTAAAATCATATCAGTTTATCATTCTTTTTAGTATTAGATTAGAACTGCGAAGCCATAACCCCAACTTTAGAATATCTCGTCACATAGACCTTGAAAAATGCACCAATCCTTGTATCAAACCACATTTCCTAGAAACTCCCTCTTTCACCCTCTCTTATGATCTATTAATAGACTTTAAACAGACACATGCGTCTAGCGAGATAAGACCCAGACAGTCGAGGAGTGGGGGTAGGCTGGCCGGCGGCCCATAGCTGCCCCTGACTACTGGCGAATCGTCAGTTAAAAAAATTAATGTTCAAGGAAATGTATTGAAGGAAAGAACACACATTGAAGCAACAAAGCTCAAAATAATCGCCAATCCATGCTGTAACCGGATTTGTCATTATTTTGCCCTTTCAACCCATTTTAACACTGGAAAATTAAAAATCTACCCCTAATTGGGAGTGAAAATCTCTACATACAAAAGAGCGTGATTGAAATAGCTTTTAACTATGTTTTTTATGTAGGTACGATCGCGTTGGTATATTAAGTTATAGTCTCTACGTCCATTCTTTTTACATAGCACCATTTCAACCCCTAAAAACCCGAAAACTACCCTTATCAGGGGTTGGAATGTACACCGGTACTATAGAAGCAGTTAGACTAGTTTTCAATGTTTTTTTATTAAACAGTGACGCTTTGACTCTTGAAAATCGAAAAACTACCCCTATAAGGGGATGGAAAATACGTAATAGACAAGAATGTGTATACAATATTTTTGTAGTATTTTTTACCCCATAGATAGAATCAATTAAAGTCAATATATAATAACTACGTTAATTCTGCTTAGCACCATTTCAACCCATAAAATACGAAAAACTCACCCCTATCAGGGGGCAGAAAATACTTCATGACCAAGAACGAGGATAAAATATATTTTAATTCACTACCCTGCACCGACCTAGTGGAACACGAGATTGTCCTTATATCAGTAAAAATAGTCAACATCAAATCATATAGGCCGCCGGAGTGTCATAAAGAAGAAATATCAACACAAATGGGAGATTTGATGAAAAAGAAAGTTATAAGACATTCCAAGTCACCTTATAACTCCCCCGTTTCGGTGGTACCAAAAAAGGCAGACGCTTCGGGAATGAGAAAATGGCGAATTGTCAGACTTCAGAAAGATCAACGAGGATACAGACCAAGATGCATATTCCCTACCAGGGATAGATGATATCCTAGATCAGTTAGGAGAATCTAAATTTTTCTCGGCTATCGATTTAAGCTCCGCTTTCCACCAAATACCTATGACAGAAGAATAAAAAAAATATACAGCTTTCTCAACACCCGAAGGACACTTCGAGTTAAACAGGATGCCTTTTGAATTTGAAGAATGCCCCAGCCACATTTGAACGAATAATGGACGGAGCATTAAGAAGACTACCAGGAAAAATACACAGCCCCACAAAAAACAGTAGGTTGTCCGACGGACAAGAGTAGTCACATCCTCTGGATTTTGGGTCGCTGAATTCGAGTCGAAGGTCAGAATTCCGCCATCGCCCTGAGGTTTTTTTCTAACTTCAAAAAGTATCGTTTTTTGGCTGTTTTTGCATTGAAAAGTAGGCAACAAAAAAACCGTGTTTTCTTTTAATTTAGACGACAAAATCGGATTCAGCGGCGAAAAATACATAGAAATGGTCTCTTTTGGTCCGTTGAGCCGAACACTTTGCAGTGGGGGAGGGGCTGCACAGAGAACAATACCGTAAAACCTTGCCGAAAGAAATTTGATGTTTCAACAAACCAGAGTAGTAGCATCCTATGGATTTTGTAAGGGGATTCATCAGCATTATAAAATGAATTTGCAGTTTCCGCCCGCACCGTTTAATATTTTTGTCTGATTTTTTGCATACCTCATCTACATATAGGTCTCTTTTGTTGCTAAGTCTCAGTTTTTTGAAAAAATGTTTATATTTGAAGTGATAAATGAAAAGAAAAGAACAAGAGAAACAAAATTCAGTGCCTCTCAGTACTAGCTAAGCATGTATTTTCGATACCTGACCGATCGACCCCCGTCAAATTTTAGTGACAAACTCCCCGGAGGCACCATAAAAGAAATGGTGGAGTTCAGCAGAACAAAGAGGAACATGTGGCTTCCAATTAGGGACCGGCTGGAATGAGCGGAGCAGCTTACAAACCAACTGCGCGATCACTCTATGACGACCGAAGGTCTTCATAGGGATTTGATCGAAAACGTTGGAGGAACTGCCCGAACGAGAGCGATGATCCGAAAGGAGAAGGTGACGAAAAAGACTGACGAAAGCTGGACTCAGACTGACGAAGCCGTGGCAGCTCCCACTCTCCGTGATAGGAAGCGAGAGAGGGAGACCACTCTGAGTCCAGTGGAGAAGAGTCCTTCCAAGCCGAGGAGCAAAAGGCCGAGGACCCATCCTGCTGCGGTGACGACCTCAACACCTAAAAATGAGGAGAAAGGGATGCCAACAAAGGCAACCCAAGCTACTAAGAAGAAGGAGAGAAAGAAGCGAGCTAGACCCGAGGCGGTTTTAATTAAACCGGCTGAGGGCTCGAGCTACGCGGAGGTTCTCAAGGACTTCAAGCGAAAGGTCAGACCTGACTCCCTTGGCGTAACAATCAGGGTTGTCAGGAAAACCAGAAGTGGAGAGGTCCTTGTAGAAGTAGGGCCCGCAGGGCATGGCAGATCAAAGCTTTCCGCTGCGATCAAAAAGGTTGTGGGTGAAGGTGGCAGTGTGAGGGATCTGGTTTCTCGCACTGAGGTCGAGGTATTTGACCTCGACACTACCACAGACGCGGAGGAGGTCGAGGCTGCCGTCAGAAGGCATTTTGGCGAGCAGCCTGCAGGTGAGATAAGGGTCAGTCTTACAAAGCTGGACCAATCAGGAGCGCGGTATAAACAGCCGTGCGTACGTGAACAGGAGTCCAACGAAGTATAGTGACTGCTGTTCTCCCCTCGCTCAACAACACTGGGCTGGAATCACGATAACGTACTCACGACTGTTTATACCGCGCTCCTGATTGGTGCAGCTTAAACATTTAATAACTCAAAAACTAAAACTTCAACTAATTTTTGGAAAAGGAATTTCCTGTTTATTTTTCAATTTTAATATGGCTATACTAGTCCGGACACTTGAGTCTGGGACACCCTGTATATATTTTTTAACTTGTTCTCGTTTTTTTATCATCCGGTTTTTCATCATCAGCCACGGACTAAGTGTACCAAAAGGCGTCTCTTCGAAAGATATCCGTCGTAATGCATATTGATCTAGTTGTCCTTGGTTGTCCATTATCCAAATACTTGATTCTTGTACCCCAAAGCATCATGGCGCGACTTAGAAAGTCGATGAGGCGTGGGCAGATTTTGTGAATTTTTAAGGCTTCAAGCAAAGAGTCATTTGGTACGTAAAGAAGAGCTTGTTTGTAGTCAATGTATAGCATGTGCATGTTTGTTTGATGTTTATGAGCTTGCGTCATGGGAACAGCATCTATGGTCATTAGCTCTTTACTGCCCCGCGAGCTTTCACGACATCCTTTATTCTTTTGTGAGGATGTCATTCTTGTCGCAGACAGAACATGTCTCATCTGCAAAAATATGTCTAAGGCATTTGTAAATTGTTGGAAGACAGGCTATCGCTCGCAATTGAATGGATTTTAAGCCCCTGGTTTTTTAGGCAACATATACGCAGTACCTTTAAACATAAAGCCTGGCATTGGATCTGGGTTTTTGAAGATCTTCTGAAAACACCCTGCCAACGCAGGATGCAAACTCCTCATGCAATTGTACCAGTAGTTGATCATAATGACCGGACCTGGCACTTTCCAGTTACTTGCTCTTTTCAAAACCGCTGAAACATCTGAGTAGTGATATTAGTCAGCTCCATTTCAGGGTTATTGCTTGCTCTTGCTTTCCTTTGTTGCAACCACGCAGCGACTAAGTTGCCCAAGTTGGTTATTTTGCTTTAAAATTAGTCTACGATAGAACTATCTTTTATCTGCCTGAAAGGTTCGATTTGGTTGTCTTCGTGCACTACTGACTCAATCGACCCAATTTTCACCTTACTTTTTTGACATCCATATTCAGCCTGATCTTCCAGGTTAGATCTCGATCCTTTCGTTGGGCAAAGACTGTATTTGTAGGCCTAGTTATGCTGCCTAGTTATGCTGCAAATTGCTAACGCTCGCCAAAGCATCCTCAGTAGACAAAGATGATGCTCCACTGTTTAATATTTGTCGCAGATATTCCTGCTGGACAGCTGTTTCATTAGTGAGATCTGCCTGACCATCTGGCAGCTCACCATCCCCACCGTCCTGCATGATGTAGCCCCAGCGGCGGTTCCGGGGGCGCCCCGATGATTCTGTGAAAGCGACAAGCATTTCAAAATATTCAAAAGACTCTCCATGATTTTCTGTGTTTTGGTGTTCCTCTTAGTCCCTTTCCTTTTCGTTCTCTGTCTGTCTGGCATGGGAAACCCTTTCAGTAGCAATGCTACAGCCGACATAGCCGTCAAGATCATGAGAGGAAAGCTCAAGCCCTACCGTGACGCCAACGAGAGAACACCTTCTATAGGGTTATAATATTATTGTATATACTCTGCTTGCGTATTCTTCATAATTTTCGAGCATTCACACTTTTATAGCGATCCAGCTCTCTTACAAAAATTAGTTCCCATGTTGACGACTGAGACCATCGATTCAAAATATTAATTTTATTTACGTTAGACGCCCAGAGTCTAACGCAACTTCACACACGCACACGTGTACATGGGATGACCATAGAAGGCGATTTTAGCCGCTATCATTGTTCACGCCCAGGAAACTCCAGGCGATGCGGCACGTGTTCAGTAGTACTGCCTTCTGAATTAGATGTAGCGAATTTCGAGCGCTTAGCTCTTCCAAGCTTCATGCTCTTCCTGCTTCAGCTCCGAATATTCTTGGATCTTCTCAGCGTATCGGAGCCTAATATTATTGTTTAAGGGAACACTTACCAGGCGTATAAGCCTCACATATAAGTACACATGTATAAGTCCCATCTCTCGGGCAATTTGTGTATACCACGCGAGCGCGTGACCCATCGACGAAAACAGGTGATAATCAGAAGGGGCCAGGTCTGGCGAATAAGCGGGATGAGGTAGCACCTCCCAGTTGAGTGTTTTCAAGTAGTTTTGGACCATTTTTGACGTGTGCGATGGGGCGTTGTCGTGAAGAAAAATCAGCTTCTCATGTCTTTCTTCATAATCCGGCCTTTTTTCATGCAAAGCACGGCGCAATTTGATTAGCTGTTGGTGGTAGCGGTGAGCATCGACAGTTTCACCAGGTTTTAATAGCTCATAGTAGACGACACCCTGCTGATCCCACCAAACGCACAGCATCGTCTTGCGTCCAAAGCGATTAGGTCTTGAGAAAGAAGTTGATGGTTGTCCGGGATCGACCCACGATTTTCTTCGTTTCAGATTCTCAAAATAAATCCACTCTTCGTCTCCAGTCACCACACGATGCAGAAACGACTTTCTTTTGTGTCTAGCAAGCAAGATTTCACATGTGTTTTGGCGTCGCTCCATCTGCCTATCGTTCAATTCATGGGGTACCCATTTTCTCATTTTTTGGATCTCTCCCATGGCATGTAAACGCATGGAAATGGCCGTTTGAGTAACACCTACCTTTTCGGCAAACATTTTTTGTGTTTGTGTATCGTCCTCATCCAAAAGAGCCTGTAATTCATGTTCCTCAATATTTTTGGATCGATTTTCACGCTTTTTGTCACTCGAGTCAAAATGACCGTCTTTGAACCGAGGAAACCAGTCTCTGCAAGTTGTTTCCGATAAAGCACTGTCACCATAGGCCTTCACAAGCATTCGATGTGATTCGGCAGCCGATTTCTTCAAATTGAAGCAAAAAAGTAGAGCTTCCCGCAAATGCTCCTTTTCTGGCACAAAACTAGACATGATTACTCAAGGAAAAATTTATGTTGTTGTATAAAAAAACTGAATATGTGCACTGATTTATGTAGCCAGGTGTCGAACTCACACAAAAAAAGGATGACGTTTCTGTTGTAGCTAAATATGTTCACTACCGCCATCTATGAGCAAACAGCGGATTTAAGCTTATACACCTGGTATGTCTATTATTCTTACGTGTTGAGCATGCTTATCCAACCATAGGACATTTGGACGATCGTTTCTGACTTGGTGGTCAGTCCGAATAGTCCTGTCCCAGTAAAGGAGATGGGGTTCACTACCCAGTACTTTAACTGGGCTATACTTGTAATAAAGCTTAACTCTCTCTAATAGGCCAGTGTTCAGGGCAATTTGTTGATGGATAATCCCAGCAACATTATTATGTCAATCACTGCCGCCATACAGAGGATGTCTTTTTGGTAATTCCTCGTCTTGATTACACTGTCGTGGATGGCAGTGACAAACCCATCCATCTCCGGAAAGAGTTCTCCCTGCCTTAACAGAGGTTTGGAGCATCACTATCCACGTAAGGAAGATCTAACGATTGGGGGTGTTGCTTCTGCAGCTGTTTACCCCGCCATTGAGCAGCTAGCTGCTCGGCGTTAAGATGTCAGATGTTCTGGAAATCAACCACTGCAAGTTTTAAGGGGTTTTCAGGTCAACTCTACATATGTGGTCGTAGAGTGAGATGTTAGTCCTATTTTGGAAATATTTGCGCAATTGGGTAACCTGAAAGTCACACAATCGAGGAACATCCAAGATGCCTCTGCCTCCAAGCCTCCATGGCAGAACTATTCTCTCTACAGTTGTCCTCTCATGGTGTATTCGGTGCTCAGACATTTTCACGCGAATGATGCTGTTAAGCCTCTCGAGGTCAGTGATGGACCAGGAGACCAAACCAAAGGAGTATGTTAGGAGAGAAGTGGCATGTGTTAATTGCCTTTGTGATGTTCCTCGCACTGAGGCCGGATCGTCAGAATCAGACTAAGGCTATCCGAAAAAGCTGTCCTAAGCACCTTTTTAATTGCAGAGTGGAGCGGAACCATCATTTGCAATATGCCAGGGTACTTATACAATTGTTTATCATTCATCGCTTCAATCAGAGCGCGGTCATCCAGCATCAGTGGGGTATTCATCTCTCTACGGGAAAAATGCAGATTTCTGTATTTTTCCAAGCGCAGAGGCATCCTGACGTCATATTAGAACTGCAGCAAGATGTTAAGTATGCTGTTCGGTTTCGACTCTGACCTAGCCTACACCTTTATGGCGTCCATTTACAGGAGATGACTGAGTTCAGACTCAACCACTGCACTCTGATCACCCCACGACTAAAACATTTAATCTTTGTGCACCCTGTATGCATAGCGTGGGGCATTGAGTGCGTTATAAACGAGGGCAAGTGATCTGGGTTCTCCAAGATGTTTTGAAGTGCTCCAGCAAGGGCAAGCTGTAGAGCATTTGAGTATTTGTACCAGAAGCTGTGCACCCCATCCACGCCCGGCGCTTTCCAGTTCTCAGTCCTCTTTAGGATGCGAGTTACGTCAGAGGCTGAGATGGATAAATTATTCATCCCAGGCAACCGTGCAACTCCGTCCTTTTCTAGACGGAGTCACGTCGTGTCTAGTTGACTCGAACTATGAGTATCCCAGATCTTGTTTTTGCCATCTTCAAGTCGCGCTGACAGGACCATGACCCTTTGTTTAAAATAATTTATCTCTTCGTCCAGGTTCGTAGATGATTTTGAGCTGATGTTATGTGGGCGAATGATCTCCTCCGCTTGTCGATTCCGTCTCTCGGCCAAATTGCCCTTTTGGAATTGGTACAACCGTCCCAGTTTTTCTCTTATTTTACTAATCTGGCCTTGAAGTCAAAACTTTCATGAAGGGTCTGACATACTTCTTGGGGCCTAGTTGTTAGTAGTCCTGACTCCGAGTTTTATGCTCATGATTATGGCACACGCGACCGCAGCGCAATACGTAATGCTCTGCATCTGCAGCAAGTTCATATTCTGCTGCAAGAAGAGAAGCAGTACTTCGATGCTCAAGCTGCAAACTAATCCGAGAAGGTCTTTATTGATTCTAAACTTCGGCAAATCGTTTTTCACAGATAGTTCTTGATCTGTGAACTCTAGGATGGCATCAGTGAAGCACACCATGAGCCGCAGGCTTTCCTAATTGAGTACCTCAATGAGTTGAACAGGAGCAGGGGCAGGCTCTAGCGGCTGCAAGCCTAACGACCGTCGACTATGAGATATTCACCCTCCTACATTCCCAAGATCCGGCATATACCCGTCCATAGCATCTCGTGTCACGGACATTTGTATGAAACTCCTCTTCCACCGCAACTGCGGGGTGCGATGATGCTTGCTGTTTTCGCACGTGTTTTTCGATGTTTGTTGTTTCGACTTAGGATATAAGGTGGCGCCGCTTAATGGATCTTAACTGATCAGCCAGATGTTGTTTGGTCACTCTAACGGCTAGCTGGCGGTAAGGACCCACGAAAAGACAATATTGTTCTCCCCTGACGCGTCCTCCCAGCGCCTTCGCCCGAAAATGACATTTGATCATGTCAAAATTAATTTCCAGCGCCCACTTAATCCTCTTTTTCGTCTGCGCACATTAGAGTTGCTGGCGGAATGCAGCCTCAGCCTCAGATCTTATTTTTGTTCCTAGAAAATTTGCTACGAATTTTTCGCGAAAGGCCCCAACCGAAACATTCTCTGCAGGTGCAGCTGGTGTTCTGCAGCTTACCACTTCTTGCCGATTTTCTAGCTGGACAGTAGCCTTTTGGGGTATCCCGGTGACATCATCCTGTCTATCACGCAGCTCACCACTACCGGGTTGCACGCTGCCACCAGTAGCGGCGGCACAAGGGATGCCCCGACGATCATCGGGAAGCAACCAAGGACGATACAGATTAATGAACTTCTCTATGAATTGTATCGGTTTTTGGTGCTCCTCTTCGTCCCTTTTCTCTTCATTCTCTACCTGTCTGACATGGGAAACTCTGTCAGTAGCGATGCTGCAGCAAACATACCCGTCAACCTCATGAGAGGAAAGCTCAAACCCTACGACGACTTCAACGCGAGAACACTTTCGGCAGGTTATATATTATACGAGAAGTTGCAGTTTCCGAAAGCTACGATCATGGTTTTTCAAAAGCAACCAATCCAGACGAAACCTGAACGTGTACGTCATCCACTCCTGCTCCTTCTGTCCTAGAAGGTAAGCAAGAGTGGAAAATCTACGCGAGATGACATCTTACAACATTGTTCCTTGGAGTCCGGTCTCTAGACATGAATGATCTTACGTGGCAGACGGGACAGTTAAAGGTGAAGCTTTCACCTATGGATAGTTTTTTAGAGCTAACAATTGTTGTAGATTGTTATGAGAAACAGTGTTGACGGACCAGATGAAGTGATTCCAGGGGTGTACTTCCGAATAGGACATATGTCCGATTTTCTTCGGGCTCCGTGTACTTATGTATTTTGACGCGCTCATTACGAATATGATAGTGAAAATTGCCGACTAGTCGATTTTCATTGTGAAAACCATGAAAAACCCATAAAAATCATGGTTTTTTGCGTTTATTTCAGCTAATATGCAAAATAAAAAAAAATGTTTTAAATAAAAGTTGTCGATCTCATGAAAACACACGTTTTTTATTGCATACATTTTTTCGTACGAGTGATAGTTTTCGAGAAAATCAGCGATATATCGATTTTTCACGTTAAAAATTGTATAAAATACGTGAATTCATAACTTCATTAGTTTCGGCTCTTCGGGCTCCGCGTGCTTATGAATTTTGACGCGCTGATTACGAATATGATAATGAAAATTGGCGAAAATGTGATTTTCATGGTGAAAACCATTAAAACCCCATAAAAATCATGGTCTTTTGCATTTATGTCAGCTAATATGCAAAATGAAAAAAAATGTTTCCAACAAAAGTTGTAGATCTCATTGAAACGCACTTTTTTCATTGCATACATTTTTTCGTACGAGTGATAGTTTTCGAGAAAATCAGCCCTGTG
>CAKNWT010268088.1:6504-24892 GCA_932066315.1 Andricus coriarius
CCTAATATATTGTTCGAAAAATGTACCATGGTTTTATCCTAATAGTTAAAAAAATCTCCTGTGATTTTGGTTTTTTGGAAGTATCAGTTTCCTTGATGTACAACATTTGAGGCATCTAGGGAAATCTAACAAAAAGTTTTTGTGATGAATAACATTTGAATAATAGTCGAATTTTGCTATTAAAAAACATGTAAAAATTGGAATTTTGGTGATTGTTTGAGTAAAAACTGTCCTCTTTTCTAATAATTTTCTATTGAATTATTGATCTGCAGGTTCAAAATTACAAAAAAAAATTAAATATTTTGACAGAAAGTCATTTCCTGTACATTTGTTACGGCGTCCTTTCAAGGCACATTTAGCCACGCTTGGCCACAGAGCGAAATGCAAGTAAATCAACCTACATTTTCTTTTAAATTGTTGCAATTGTTAAAATGCTTTCAAAAAACCAATTTTTAAATTATTTGAGAACAAGAAATTAACCAAATATTCAAGAGTTTCAAAAAAATAATTTTTTAAATTGAAGGCAAACTCTGTCCTTTATCTATATTTTCTCATAGAATAAACAAAAAGTATTCAAGTAGGGGTAATTTGAGACATGTTATTTTTATTCCTTCTAAAATCATAAAGTTGAAAAAATTAAATTTTTGCGTAAGACGCAGCTAAATGTAATGGGAAGGAAATTTTCGTATAAAATGGCATTTAGTATGAAAAGATTTTCGGTATTAATATCTCAATTTTCTCCTTTTGGATGGAAGAGGAGGTGATTCGGCGTTTAGCGAAGGAGTGGTAGGTCACACACTCGCCATATTGGCACACACGCCATCTGCGTTTTACGGCCATATTCAGCAATTTTGCATATTGAGGGCCTGTCTTTTCTCTCTTTGCACCCCTTTCTGTCTGAAATTTGCTTTCTCATCCACCTCCTTTCGCGATCCTCAGATGGCAATCTCAGATGCGCTGCTATCTTGAAATCTCAATCCTGTCGAATCGCCCTATCCAGTTATCGTTTCGATATCGATGATAGTTTCACAGTTTTCTGTAACATTTTCTTTATCTAAATTTCCAGAAGCATTCCACTTATAGATTTTAGGCGAAACACGCAATATGACAATATTTATTTTTACCAATTGATTTTGACTCGCAGATCATAATACTAATTATCATAAGAGAAGAAAATAATGGAATGCCCGATAAAACTTATAATACTTATTTTTATTTTAAGCTAAAATATCTTTTCATTGAAAACTTGAGTAGGAGAAAAATATCTTTTCCATCGGAACATTCGAAAGTTCAAATACATGGTAGCTTGTCAGTTCTTTGAAATTGTTGATATTGTGAAACTTTTCAACTCTCGTTCTAACTAGGACTGTCGACTTTTTATCAAATATCTTAAATTTATTTTACATCATTTTATTTATTTTTTACGATTAGATATTATCAGGGAATATCCCTCAAAAAGTAATGTGCACAAAAAATGAAAGTATGGTGGAAAGTGTCAAAGGAATGAGAAAGATGTTTAGTAGAGTTTTCCAAAAAGCCTTTTTTTAAGTAAATAAGTTTCATGATTATTTTCATAAATTAAGACAAATAACTATATTTCACCCCTAGAAGGAATCTGATTGAATGATTCTAAGTGCTGACTCGAAAACGTTCAAGTTAAAAACATAAGTATTTTTAAATCTATTAGAGTTATAAGAAAAAATTCTATAGCATTTTTTTTGTTAATATTTTGATATTTATAGGGAATTGAAAATATAAGTCTTGTTTTGGTCAAGGCTACAGATTTCCCTTCAGCATGATTTTTTAAGCATAATATTGCAACTTGAACATTTTTCTCATTTGATGTTGTATTGAAAATAAAAATAATTTAAATTTAAAAATATTTTGAACGCAAAAAAAATATCCTAGTAAATTAGAATTCGAATTTTGGTGAATCTAGGTACAGCCATTTTTATATTTTTCTAACTAATAAAAAATGTTCTTAACATATATTTCAGTTCTAATGCATGCTCAACCCGTTTTCTTAAAATTTCATGAAAATCAATGGAACCCAGCTCTAATTATTATCCTTAGTATAAATTTAAAAACATGCGTTTCTTATAACGCCAAAAGCTGATTTTCATCAAATAGGTTTATCGTATCGAAAATTTGGCAATTAAAAATATTTTGTAGATTTATTTCTATAACTTCTAATGCCATTTCTTTATAATGAAATTTTATATCGTTGAGTGAAAGTTATATCATAAAGAGAATATCCGAGGAGTAAGCGAATATTTCTCTATCATGAGGATATGAAGAATCAGTGAAATATGCTTTTACTGAATCAAAAGTGAATAAATCCATTTTCATTTTGTTAATAACTTCAAGACAGTAATAATGAATACAGGTTTTCGCCCTTCATTTATTTATCAGTCCGGCTAATTATATAATAGTCAAATTTAATTTTATTTTGATCAATGGATTTCAAGAGCTACAATATATTCGTAAATATTGAGAAATTAACTAAATTGGATTTATCACGTTTCGTTGACTTACTCCTCAATTATGACAATAGTTAAGAAAATGTTTGACTAATTTCGTGATAAAGTACATAGTGTATATTTGTCTGGATTATAAAACTCTGAAGCCAGTCGTTGCAAATTAATATTTCCTTCTTATTAAAAATTTGTGACATGTCTGGCTGAAATATCCGTATCTACTTGGAAGTACATAGAGTCGTCGTTCAAACTCCGCTTAAATTTCGATATTTATGATTAAAATTTTACAGTTCTAATTTTAAATTTTGTTAAATTAAATTAAATTTGGAACTGCTGAGGCTAGATAAATAATAATTTCAAGAATTACCTCTTTGCCTCGGACAATGTTTTTAATAAAGTGTGTAATTAATAAGAAAGCAACACTTTTGTATTTATTTCGTATTTATTATTGTTCAAGATTGTAAGTATTGTTTTGAATGAATGGTTTTCGCTTCAAATAACCGATATCCGATGAACAATGTTAAAATATCATAAGATTGTTCCAAATTTGTAAATCTCCTTTAAAATCTATTCCAATTTCCGGTGAAAAACGCGAACACAACCAAACAAATTTCAAAACTTTTTTTATTTTCTTTGAAATGCAATTATTTTGTATCAATAGTAACAATTTCCAAAATAAAAAGCCCAAAAAATCGAAAATTGTAAAGTGTCTGACTCTGCATAATAATGAGAAGAATAATGATAATAATCTGAAAAAACATATAAGACGAAAAACACTAACGTCAAGTTACCAAAATTTTTCCAAATGGTAAAGCTTCTTTGAAATTCAATTATGCTTATTCAAATATGCTTTGAAATCTATATTAATGTTTTCAGTGAAAACCACTAGCTTAAGCTGCAATATTGTACACAAATTTTGAATCTAGTTTGGAATTAAATTATTTTTTACTTAAAATACTGGTTTTTGTGTAAAGCGTCAATATAATCTAATGAAGAACACCAATAAAATCAAAACAATTTCAAATATTATCAATCTTGTTCAAATTATAATTATTTTTGATTGAAAATGTCAATTTTTAATCTAAAACTCTAACGTAACCTAAAGTTGTTTAAAAATTATGAATCTTCTTTGAAATGTAATGATTTTTTATAAGAAATTTTAATTTTTGACGAAAACACCAACACAATCCGAAATTGTTTAAAGTTGTACATTTTATTATTTTAAATAAAAACCATTGGATTCAAATCTAATAATTTTGGTTTTCAAATATCAATTACAGGTGAAATATGACAAAGTAATCTAAATTGTTGAAAACATTTTAATATTCATTGCTGTCTTATAATTTGTTATGAAAACTACCAATAACTTTTAACTAATATCATTAACATAACAACATAAAAGAGAAAATTGCTTAGAATAGGGTTGTTTCACAATTTTAGATAAAATAATATTTTAATAGATAATTTTAATCTAAACTCAATGTGCGTTCTAAATTTTTTTTCTGTTGAGTTGTTCAACAGAAAAAAATTATTAAAAATTGAAGGCGGAAAGACACTTATTCAAATTGGTGTCACGTGGGTGTCACGTGACTCATAGGTTCTCATAATTAACAATGTGACGATGTGGCTTTGATGGAAAATGGAAACGATGGAAACTAATGAAATTTATGATAAAGAGGTTATGTCACCTAACACTTTCATTTCCACTCCTCGTATTTCTGCACTTGCGAAATCACAATCACCATAAATATCTCTATTTTCGGGAAATTTCTGCTATTGGCTTTTACGAAACCATCCTTTGACATTTGTTTAAACAATATTTTGAGACTTCTATTTTCGACGTGCAGATAACCAAAACAAAACATCGGCACAGAAAAAGATATTTGAGAATCACTGACACATAAGCTGTGATTGGTGGAAAATCCGACCCCTTTGACGTCAGAGGGGCCCTCCAATCGAAATCGTGATAGAAAATTCATATTTCAACATTAAATTAAAAATAGTAAACAATACGTAACAAATATGTTATGGGTGTTCTTAAAATTAGAATTTTATAAACTATAAGATCCATTCATTGGAAAAGTGATATCTGACTTGGGAAACAACCCTATTACAAATCTTTTTCGAAATCAAATGATTTGATTATAACCGGATACTGTTTAAGAATTAGAAATCTTGTTGGAACTATAATTATTTTAGTTTAAAAATACCAATTTTTGCTGTTAAACCTTAGCGTAATCTAAAGTTCTTCAAAAGTTATGAAAATTTAAAATCTAATGATTTTTCTTTTAGAATTTCAATTGCCAGTAAGAAACGCTAACAAAACCGAAAAACGTAAATTATTGAAAAAATTTTATGTTCGCAATCTAATTATTTTTCATTAAAAATACCTGTTTCCAGTGTAAGACGCTAACATAATCCAAAATCGTTGAAAATTCCGAATCTTTATAATGATTTTTGATTAAAAACGCTAATTTCAGGTGAAAAAAACGAAAACAAGCCTCAAATTTTTTAAATTTTCAAGTCTTCTTCATAAGTTCATGATTTGATTTATACTTGATTTTTTTTAAATACTAATTTTCAGCAACAAGCACTAGCATAAATCATGTATAATATTTTGAATAATTTTGTAGTTTATTTAAAAGTGAGCATTAAAAAGCATGACAAATGTTTCTCAGTTCTCCTAATGATGTCTATGATTTTTGTTATTAAAAGGGATTATTTGTAGGAATTGCGTGAAGCCGAAATAAGTTTAAACGTTATATTAATTGCAGAGCATTGGGAAATCATAAAATTTACTTTTTTTATAATCTATATAATATGTCAATGTTTTAGAAATTTCTATGTTTTTTAGTTTTAGTTTATTTAGGAAAATAATTTATTTCTACGGAGTTCATAAATTTTTAAAAGTCTTGCCGATTCTTATAGGTATACATTTTTCTGAAATGTTGAAAATTTTCAAGCGTTTAAAATACTTATAATTTAAAAATTGGGAAAACTTGTGGATCTTGAAGATTCAATGTCGTGTTCTAATTTAATTTATGAAAGCTTGTACCTTTTTTTGCAGATGCATTTAACATTTTCAACATGAAAAAAATTCCAAATCACCAAGAAACACCTATGATAATTTGTAGAGCTTCTTAAATTTATTTTTAAAATATGATTTTCTCACATACGCAAAACGAAAATTCATAAAAATTGACAGATGTAACTCGTTTGGGAAAACATTTTTTAGTTACAAAATCCTTCAAATTAAAGAAGACATCTTTCGACCTCTAAAAATTACTATTTACATTTTCTGACCGCAACCTTTTTATTTCTCATAAAAGCTATCAGAATTTAGAAGACTTTGTCTAAAATATGGTACAATATTACATTTTTGAAAAAAAAATTTTTGGGAAACCAGTACAAGGTGGATATCAACTCCAAAGTGGAAGTCAGTACGAACTGAATAATGAGCAAAAGTGACTGTGTAAAGCAAAGGTTCTGTAGTATTTTTTCATGAATAGCAATATGAAAAACCTTTTTTATAATCGGCCTTTTTAACAGTAACTTTTCTATTGTTGAACTAAAAAATTGAAAAAATGTGTTTTTGACATGGCGATGAAAATGTTGTCCGCTGATGGACTATAATCTTTTTAAGAATTGAATTTCTTTAACTATTCTTTTGCTGGTTACTTCGATGCATCAAATTCTTGACTTCAAAACTGCCGAATGATTAATTTTCTTATTTTCATCGAAAATATATTTTACTTTTTTTTTATGAGAAGTGTCGGTAAGGGATGAATAAATTCTTCACAAGTTAGGCCAGGTTAGGCTGTATTTTTCAGACTTTTCATTTTATACTATTTTATTTATATTATATACAATCATGAATTTTCCAACAACAATAGTTTGTAGATATTAATCGAAATTGGCGCAATGTACTTTTAATAATTGGATTTATGAAAAAATTATTCTCAACATTAATTAATAGATTATATTGTCCCGATGAATCTATTTGTGAGACGAATTTTTCGTTCATATTCCTTTGTTTAAAATCCATAAGCACTGGTTTCCCGACAACAATAGTTTCAAGATAGTTTCGAGATATCAATCGAAAATGGTGCAATGGGCTTTTAAATAATTGGATGAAATAAACACGAGTTTCCCTACAACAATAGTTTCGAGATATCAGTCGAAAGTGGCGCCATGGGGTTTCTAATAATTGGATCAGTTAAGAGATATGAAAATTTAAAAATTATCGATAAGATTAATTCCGCTCAAATAACTAATAAAATTGTGAATATAAATGAAATTCATTTGACTATAAAGATACTTCAAGGATAAGGGTAAGGACATTGATTACCGGTTCATAGAAAGAGAGTGAGATGAATTTTTTTCAACAAAGGCCTACTAAGGCAAAGAGTATAGTAGATAAAAGGTTAAGGAGAAGGTCAATTGAACAATAAACCGAGCGTCGAGTTCAGATTTCACTTTCTCACTGATTTCAACCACTTCAACTTCATTCATGTACAGGTACTCCAGGTCTACAAAAGAAATAATCAAGGACTTCTATTAATAACTGCGCAGCATTCTTAATCCATTTTTATTTACTGCGACATCTACTCATCTGTAATAATTCACTCATTTGGTAATAATTTGGAAATTAATTTGGAAACTTGGTTGCGCGTTAAAATTAATCTTATTGGTAATAAGTTAGAAAGTGACCTTACAGAGAAGATTTCAATCAATTTGATTTTAGAATTTTACTTTCGATAAACTTCTTTAATATAGACGCAAAGACTACATTTCTGCATTCAAGAATTGGTAATTTACTGATGAAGTCCATTTTTCATTTTATCCACTTAAATATTCCGTTTTTATTTCTCCACACGAATATAAATGTTGACCACATAAATCATAAAATCCTGAAACGTCATAAATCTGCCCTTTGGGAATAATTACAAAAAAATTGGAGTCGCTTGCGAATGTGAATTCCGTAATTTATATGAGACAACAAATACTATAAATTATGCATCATTGTAATATAAATATAGGTGTTTCAGAGCGTTTTGTTGGAGCATTGGTATTTGTATGATTTGCAGGAATTCTGATCTATATTTCTCGAGAAGGAAAAAAGTATACCGTGCATGGTACACTTTTGACCATGAAGATATTCATTTTTGAATTAGGTTATCGAAAAAAAGGCGCCGTCACACTTCAACAAAGAGAATTAAGTTATTTACTTTTACGAACTAATTTATGTACTTACACAATCATTTGAGTCGAATGTGATGGCGATCCTAAATAAATAAATAAATAAATAGTAAATCTTCTCAGATCCTTTGGTCAATAAACTTTTGCCTAGCTTGAAAATATGATTAAATGAAGGGTCCGCCGTCTAAACCTGTTACCTGACAATTCAGAAATTTTACACGGCGAAGGAAAATCGTTACCGCGGTCCTATGCTGTAGAAACTAAAACGCAATTTTCGAAAATCCATACAAAAAACTAAAAGGAATTTTGCCGGTTTGTTTGCGGGATATTAACTGCACATAAAAAATATGTTAGAAAATACAAAAAAATCAATTTCGAAAAAAAATCAGTGAACAGGTTTAGACCATGGACTCTTCAAAAAGAAATAAGTGTGTTATAATTACAAGTGCAGGATAAAAATTATTTCGATTAAAATGTTTTTCATTTCACCATTTTCTGTACACGATATGTCACAAAACAAAAAGTGTTCTTGTTAAGGCGTAAATAACTTTAGCTTTCGATGTATATTATATAACTTTGGATTTGAATATTTCAAAATACCGCATCTAAAAACTTTAAAACATTTTTTAATTGTAGGTCTTAACAACTTGAAGAAAGGCTTCATCGTCGCGAGTAAACTAATTTGAGAATCCATAAGTATACAATTAGAATTCTCTAAACGACTTTTGAAATATCAATATAGGGGTCGCTCAAAAATTATGTCAAACTGCCAGGGGGTGAGGGGTGGTAACCGGTTTTGAGACGATTTGTGACGTAGAGGGGAGAGGATAATGCAGAATGTGACATCACACATGAAAAATATAAATGTGAATAACAATTTTTTGAAATATTTGTAAACCTGAAAATTATTGATTTTATTTTACAAGTGAAGCATCTGAATACAGACTTCACACTCTTTTCCCTATTCCCCTCATTACCCGTTTGTAAAGAATTCAACTTTTCCCCTGTTTGCAAGAAACTTCTTCTTTTTCTCGTTTTTTCCCTTAAATGCACACTGAATTAATAGAACCCTATAAGAAAATGCAATTATTTTTCGTTGAAAGTTAATTATTTTTGATTGAAAAATCTAGTATTATATTTTTGGTCCAGGATTCACCTCTTTTGGTTCATAATTCTACTATTTGGTAAAATATTTACCTATTTTGTTGAACATCCAAAAATTTTCTTTTGAAATCATTCTTTTGGATTGAAAATTCATCTATTAGGTTTTAAAAGATTTTGGTATTAATTTCATATTTTGTGGTAAAAAATGCAGTGCATTGGTTGACAATTATTCTGCCTTCGTTGAGGATTAAACTATTTTATTGAAAATTTGTCTTTTTCTATCAATTCAACTGTTTTTAATTAAAAATAAAAATCTTTTTTCCGTTGAAATATCAACTATTACATTTTTTAGTACGAATTCATATTTTTGGTTCAAAATTTAACTACGTGGTTATATGTATATAGTAATAAATTTATCAAGTGTACAGTAAGTTTCTTTCACTTATAAGAATTTCATATTTTCTGTATACTAAAATTCATATATGTGTTTACTATTCTATTTATATTCAATTTAATAACGTAAATGTAGCTTAACTATATGATGATTTAAAAATTAAAACCTTGTTCTTTAATTTACTTTTTCGTCTGATCATGTTTACAGATGATGAAGACGGAACCCGCACGAAACGGAACGCGTATACTGAATTTAGTATATGCGTATACGTAATTTCGTATGCATGTATACTGAATTTAGTATACGCGTATACTAAATTTCATGTACGTGCATACCAAACTCAGTATATGTATATACTAAATTGACAGTAAACTGGTATACTAAATTTAATTTCATGCTGTGCATTCTTGCTTCCATTACATGTATACTAAATCTAATACAGACTTTTCTAACAGTTTAATCTATTCAAAATTATTTTTTTGATTGAAGATTCATCATTTTAGTTGAAACGTTAACTTTTCCTTTGAATATGTAACTATGTTATCAAAAGTTTTTCCTTTTAGTTGAATTGAATTGTTTTTTATTAAAAATTAAAATCTGTTCTGCTTGAAATATCAACTATTACATTTTTCATTGAGAACTCATCCTTTTTGGTTAAAAAACTTATTATTTGCTTGAAAAGTTAATCATATTGTTAAAAATTCTACCATTTTGTTAAAGCCATTTTGTTGGTTGCAACCTGAGCTGTTATGTGAAAAATTCGTCTTTTTGGCTTAAAAACTCAACTATTTTAATATAAAATTCAACTATTTTGCTGAAAATGAACTTTTTCGTTGAAAACTCATATTTTCAGTTTAAAAATTCAACTAATTGATTCAAAAATGAACTCATTTTTTATAAATTTGTTGTTTTTTGTTTGTGAATTTAACTTTTTGGTTGGAAATTCCTATTTTTTGGTTAAAAATTAATTTGCTGGACTAAAAATTTAACTATTCAATTATTGGTCGAACATTGTTTGTTTTTATTTGGAAATTCAACAATTTGATTCATAATTTATGTATTTTGTTGCCATTTCGTCTTATTTTGGTGAAAAATTTATCTTCTTGATTGTTAATTTCACTATTTTATTTAAAGTTGAACTAATTTGTTAAAAAATCATTTTAGTTGTTGAAAATCCATCTTTTTGGTAAAAGATTTAAGTGTTTGTTAATACATTTTTTTGTTTTGAAAATTTGTTTTTCAACTTGAAATTTAACTATTCCATTATTGTTTAAAAATTCATTGTTTTTAGTTTAAAATTCAACTTTTCCTAGAAAAATCTCATTTTTGGTTTGAAGATTTAATTATTTTGTTAAAAGGTCATCTTTTTATTCGAAAATTCAACTGCTTTGTTAAAAATTCGTCTCTTTGGACTGAAAATTAATTTTTTTTTTTTATTAAAAATTTACCTTTTTGTAGAAACATCCTTCGTTAAAAATACAAGTGTCTTTTAAAATATTCGTCTTTTTGACTTGAAGATTCAACTATTTGTTTAAAAATGCTACTATATGTTGGTTGAGGTTGATTCATTCTGATTTATTTGATCATTCAAATCATTTGATTGAAAATTCATCTTTATGGGTTGAAAATACGATTAAAATACTATTTGTTTCAAAAATAATCTTTCTTGGTTTAAAATTCCAAATTCCGGGTTTGAAAGTCGACTGTTTTCTAAAAAAATTTAATTTTTAACCTTAAAAACTCAGCTCTTTCCTTATAAAATTCATCTCGTTTGATAGAAAATAAAGTTGTTTTTTTTTTATAGCAAATTCAACAATTGTATTGAAAATGCAATATACCATATTAATTTCGACTAGAAATCTTAAGCGTTTCATATTGACTTCAAAATGGTATCTAACAAATAATTTCATTCAAAAGACCTTATTCCCCTATTTCCGTGAAAAATCACCCTATTTCCTCTTTTTGAGAGCTATAATTTTAATGCGTGAAATCTGTTAAAATATTATGTTTATATGTTTTGTGTTTCATTTTAAGCGTTTATCAATCGAAATCGAAGACAAAATTTTGACTCAAGGGGGAACGGGGTTGTTTGTATTTGCGATGTCACCCTGGGGGGTTCAAGACGAAGGAGAGGATGGGTAGAAAAAGTTTTCAAAATAGCGTGACGTTGTTTTTGAACGGAGCCATACCAAAAATTTCTCGCAGAAGAAAAAGTTTCCACAGTTTAAAAATTGAGACACAAACAAAGGAATTTTTCAATACACACTAATATACACCGAATTCTGAATTTATTTCCCCCTTGGTTTTGATTTAACATTTTAGTGTTTATTTATTACCGAGTGATGCCTATTTATCTGTATGTTTGTATTTATTTATATTTTTTGAGGGGAATACAAATATAAATTTATACACTCGAGACTAAGACCGCAGAACTCACGTCTAAAACTTGTTGAAACAAAAAAGCTCACTGTCATCGCATTTATTACTGGTTCCTGGTGGTTATCGTATATTTATGAAATGTCATGACACACGACGGAAGGCAACCGGAAAGTTGTAGACTAGGTTTCACGTTCAGTACCATAGAAAGATGTGTTAGCTCTCGTGAAAACTGGGAAGCAGAAAGACAGAGGGAAGTAGATAAATGAGAATTGCGGGCTAGGGGATTGTCGTCTGGCGCACGATATCTACAGTGTAGCAAAAAAATAAGAAAAGAAAGACAAAATTGATCAAATATAATTAATTTGTTACGACCCACTAAATCAAGTGAAACATTACATAAGTAAAATCTACAATCGCAATTCAAAAATATGGGTAATACAGTAATTAACAATATTACAAGAATCTGCTGCTGGTTTCTTTGTGATTAATATTCGTGGTATAGTGTATCGCCACCGAGTCAACAAAAAACGCGAATATCTTTTCTCGAAAGATAAGTCTGTTTAATCGAATTCTTGATCAATTTTCCAGGAATCCTGATTCTAGACATAAAAACACTTAAATTTCCATTTTTAGCTTGTAATAAAGTTTGTTTTTGTCTGGTTTACTTCGATAAGTAAGTTTTAAATATTTTAATTGATTTTATGAGCAACAGATCGTAGCACTTTGATCAACCCAACAGCAAATTGCATACTTATAGCTCTTCAAGAAGCTTAAAATCGTACTTCTTCATAACGGAAACCAATTCCCTAGTCTTCCCGTAGCACATTCTGAAGTGCTCAAGGAGAGTTATGATAGTGTGAAAATGATACTGGAAAAGTTAAAATTTACAGAATACAATTAGCCAGTAATAGGCGATTTTAAGATGGTTGGTTTTCTAATGGGAATGCAAGGTGGGCATACTAAATAATCTTGTCACCTTTGTTTATGGCATAGCAGAGCAGATTCATTACATTACCAACGGCGTATATGGCCTGATCGAGTCGAATTTCAGATAGGAAAACGTAATGTCAAGTTGGAACCAATTGTAGAGCCTGAGAATATATTGATGCCGCCGTTACATATAAAATTGGGCCTAATCAAGCAATTTGTAAAAGCTCTGGATCCAAACTCTGAAGTTTTTGAATATTTAAAGGTTTTTTTCTCCAAATTATCTGAAGCTAAAGTGAAAGCATGTATTGTCATCGGACCACCAATAAAACAAATAATGAGCAGTGATGATTTCACAGGATTCCTTAATGCTTAAGAAAAACAAGCCTGGGAGAGTTTTAAAGCAGTAGTTAATGGTTTTCTTGGTAACAACAGAGCTGACAATTATATAGAGTTGATTGAAAATATACTTAAAAGCTTTGAAATTATGGGCTACAAACATAAGA
This sequence comes from Andricus coriarius, assembly GCA_932066315.1. Lineage (NCBI taxonomy): Eukaryota > Metazoa > Arthropoda > Insecta > Hymenoptera > Cynipidae > Andricus > Andricus coriarius. The sequence continues at coordinate 19,491 of CAKNWT010268088.1, forward strand.
AAACTACCAAAAATATTCATTTTTGAACTAGATTTTTTGTTATTTTACATTTATATGCTATTGTTTAGCAAAATTCTTGAATTAAAAACACTTTGATGTTCAGCAAAAACTTTGTTAATTGTAATCAAAAATAAAATTATAAAAATAAAATAGAAATCAGTCATTTTTCTTAAAAATTCAAAAAATTGTTCTAGTTTCTACAAAAGCAAACTTTGATCAAAAAAATGATTTTTTCCTTTATTTGTAATATAGGAGAAATCGAAATTTCACATGCGGAAGCCAGACCCAAAAATCGTGTCGAACGGTGTTATTTTTAGATATTTTGTCCTTTTTATGAAGAAAAATCGATTTTTTAGTAATTGCATACACCTACAGACTATACTGTTCAACCGATTGGTACACAAATTTCAAAATATGTCTGTTGGGTGAAATTCTTCATCTATTTTTCAGGAATTTTGAATTCATGAATTATTTTTCGGGAGTTAGTATTTTTGTGAAGAAAAATTGTATTTTTGGTAATCAGTCACAATTGTAGCCTGTGCACTGAACCGATTGGTACATAAATTTCAGTGTAAGTTTGTTGGGTGGAATTTTTTATTCATTTTTTTGGAATTTGTTATTTATGTATTAATTATTGAGAGTTAGTACTTTTATGAAAAAAATCGAATTTTTAGTATTTATTCACACTTGCAGCCTACAATATTCAACCGATTGGTACAAAAATTTTAAGATAAGTCTCTATACCAATAGCAATTATATCGGTAACTTCACGCTAAACTCTCCAATCCGGGGTAAGTAGTTTAAACTCTCCATTCTTGCTTTATGTTGGCCCCTAACCCCGCTGCACCTACGTGGCGCTACATGCTAGAACAAAACGAGATTAGAGAATCTAGACTTCTATTGCCTTGAAATAAGTATTTGATTTGAGAAAAATTGTTAATAAAACGAAGTGAAATCTCACTGAAAAAATCTACGATGCGAAGATTCCGCCACGTTAAAAGTAATCAGTACAGTAAACATAGTATGTGCAGTTAAAGTTTGACAATTCATTCTAAAAAATATGTAAATTTTTTAAAACCATTTTTTAAATTACAGAAGCTTTGAGAATATATGAAAAAAGAAAAAAGTAAATCTTGGTAAGTTCTTATTTTTTTAATACTTACTGGAAAACAAACACGAGCGCTCAGCGCACGATTATATTTTTTATCTCGCAAAATTTTTAAATTAAAATATACCCATCGTCGGTGAAAGTCGCGAGAATAACCTAAAATTCTTCCAAAAATTATTTTCTTCTGTGAAATTCAATGGTGATTTTTTATTAAAAGTATCGATTTCTGATATAAAACGCCAACAAAACCAAACATTGTATGAAAATTTCGAATTTAATCGCTGAAGAATAATGATAAACTGAAAAATCTTACGATTTTTTAGATTAACAATATAATTTTTCGACGAAAAACACTAAAATAACACACAGTTGTTCTAAATTGCAAATCTTCTATGAAATTGAATGATCTTTTATTTAAAAAACCGATGTACGGTGAAAAATGTTAACGTAACATTAACTTGTCCAAAAATGATAAATCGCCTTTGAAATCTATATCGATATTTCCTGTAAACAGCGCTAAGTTAACCTACAATTTTATTGTACACAATCTCTTTAAATCATAATTTTTTTACTGGAATAAAAATTGTAAGTATTTTGAAGAGCTTCAATTCTTCGTTTCAACTTTTTCACGTATCTGTCGTCGTTTGGCGTACAAACGGAATATTCGTCCCAGATTGTTGTGGGTTAGAATGAAGGTAGGAATCCGAAGATTATTCATCGTAGCGTGCTATGGCTCAGTTAATAGCGACCCAAAGGAAGTCAAAGACGCCTTCTGGGATACTTTAAATGATACAATTAATATTTGCGATCAAGGTGAAAGGATAATTTTACTAGGAGATATGAACGGATGGGTTGGCGTCCAATGTCAAGATACAGATACAGATGGGGTACTAGGTAAATATGGGGATCCAAGAAAAAATTATAACGGGGAAAAGTTAGTTAGCCTTTGTTTAGAAAAGGGCCTATTTATTACAAATACTTGGTTTCGACATAAAATGATCCACACGTACACCTGGTGTATAGGAAATAACCGCAGTATTATAGACATCGTTATTGCGGATGAAAGGCTAAGAGAACTAGTTAAAGATACAAGAGTCATGAGGGGTTCCGAATGCAATACTGATCACTACGTTTTAGTCTCACAAATAAACTTAGGGCGGGGATGGAGAAGAAAGAAAACAAAAAAACAAAACAAACGCGAATCAGGATTGAAAATTTACAAAAACCGGAAGTGCGATTAGATTTTCAGAATAAGATAAATGAACGCATAGATGAGGCATTTTGGGAGGGGCTTATAACTGATAAAGATGTAGAGGGCCTGTAGTCTATGTTACGGGATAACATTGTTAGAACCGCGATTAAAGTATGTGGTACGGCGATAGTAGGAAGAAAATCTGGTGATGCATGATGGAATGATGAAATTAAGGCAGCCCGACAAGAAAAAAAAGAACCCACACGGCATGAAATGTTGCAGTAAAAATTTCAAAGAAATATTACAATAAAACCTTTTAATAATGTTGCACACAGGTTTTAAAGACGTTTTAGAATTATTTGTATGAAATGTTTCCTGAAGTAAATCTAAAATATTGCAGAAACATTTCACTAAAATATTACTTGTCATGTTTAAAAATAATTTAAAGAAACTTTGCAGAAATATGCAACCTGGGTCGGAGCAGTGTTGCGGAATGACCGCGTTGTTTAAATAAATAACGCGAGCCCTCTAGATCAATCTAAAATATCTATACCTACCCCGAAAGGGAAACGGCTTGATGGTATAATAATAATAATTTTCGATGGATAAAACCATAACCGTTGGTCAAGTAATGCTGGTTCACGAACTCGTTTTTTCTTTAAGGCCTAAAAAAAGTGTGCCAAAGCTTGATTGGATCCGTTATTATTTTTCGAGAATTACCGTGTTTACGGACGGACGGCCTGATAGACAAACGCCATCGCCAAAACTTGATTTTCGGATTCAGGGGGTCTCAAAACGTGAAGATCCATTGAAAAACTGTGGTGTGAAATTTGAGACAATCATAATATTTTCCCAATCGAAAATTGATTAAATCCGCGAAAGTCATTTTTCAAATAAAACCAGTACCTTCTTCTCAAATCGGTCAAAAGTTATAGAGGTTTAAATGAAAAAAAAATTTTTTTGGAAAACAAAGCACAAAATTTAAATACGCATAACTTCTTGGAAAACACTTTTTGCAAATCGGAAAAATACGTATCGCCTAATTTCCTCTAAAAAATAACATATTTCGTCCCCGAGAGATTTTGCGGCTTTAAGTGTAGTATGTCTGTGATATATCTTTCTGATTTGAAATGGATTCGGTCTAGAATTACTTGACAAACTTTGATTTCACAAGCTGTGTTGATTGTACTGAAAACTATTTACATGGTGGAATTTTTCGCAACCTTTGCAATATTTGGCGCGATTGCTACTATACCCTAAGGTCAAACCAATCACGATAATAAATTGGACAAGAAAATTGGAATCAATTTTGTAGGAAGGACGAATTGTGTTTATTTGAATTCCCATCACAGTTTTTGTAGGACATATGTACTCGAAACTTCCAGTTATTTCTCAGAGTCCAATTTTCTTTTCAATTAATATACATATGTCTTTCGCTATCGTCGTAACTCATCCCAACGCATTTTTTTTAAGTCAAGTTATGAATTTTGGAGAAGTAATTTGGAAACTCCTCTACTTTACCTTCCATCCTCGCAATCTTCAACCTAAAACCTTGTCCCTTTAGTGAGCTAAAGGGAAAAAGAGATATAGATATAAAGCCTCTCTATGTTTCCCCGTCTCGCCTTTTTTTCGACTTCCATCTTTTCCCCTTTCCACCCATTTCCATATCGTTGATTTCACCTTAGCATCTTCAATGTAAAAAAAATATTGCTTTTCTAGAAAATATCTAGTCTTATATTTTTAGATTGTTATCACGTGTGTAACTTTCTTTTATTTATATTTCACTTTTATCAGAAATAACTTTCTTGTATTTTTTCCCCTTAAATTGTCGATAAATAAAAGAATTCATGGATAATTTAAAGTAGCCAATAGAGACTGGTTTTTTTTTAGACGAAGAAAGATCCGAAAAATGAAAGTAAATTATTTTACAAAGAGTTTTTATGTTCTTATTTCGAAAGATATGCTTGCAATCAAATTTCACTTGAACTCTCATATTGAATTGTGCGACCTTTGACGTGTTCATTTTTAAATACCGCTGCGAAGTCCTATGGACGTATTTGCTATGGGTGTCTATTTGCGCTCATTTTATGAGTCTTTTGCTTCATTATAGGTATGAAATAAATTTGCCTTCTCAAAGGTATGAAATAAATTTACTTCCTCATAAAAGGACATTTTTCTCTAAGAAAAGTAAAAAAGGGTACTTTCAATATTTTTCAAGCTTAAGGAGGTACGATCACGAACGCACTTTTCTTACGGATTTGTTTAAAATTTGGCTATAGGTTCTTTGGAATGTTATCTAAACGTTTGCGAAATTTAAAAAATATTGTCCTCTCCTGAGCTGAGATAATTAAGATCAAAGTTGAACCCTTATACACGTAAAGCCTATCCCAAGCATAGGAAAATTTTACATTTGTAACTCCAACTCGTAAACTATTTTTACCGTTTTTTTTTTCTGACTAATATATGTTAGAAGGGCGTTTCATGAATATTTTAAAAAAATTTCAGAATTTTCGTCCTGTTGGTTTGAGAATGAGAGGTATGCAACGTTTGAGAATTTTGAATTATTTGAAAAATGAAACAAGCACATGGTAGCCATCAGGCAACATTGTCGGAGCGCCTAGCGGTTCTAGCGCATGCGCAGCAGTTTTAAATCTTTTGAGAAAGTTTGTTTTTTATAAATGTACCTTTAACTACTAATCGATCTGTCATTTTCAACAAATGTCACGTTTTCATTTGAAGTCAAAGAGCACAACTGTCAAAGCAGATACCATGAAAAATGCGACGTTGCCGCGTCTACGCTGAGATCTTGAGGATTTAGTGTGTACTCGTCTGCGTCCACAACTTCTCTATGTGTAGTGTACAATCATAGCCAAAAAATTTATCTTAGGTCTGACAGGAAATTAATGAATAAGAAATTATACCGGCATAATTAACTAATTTTTGTCTTTCTTCGACGTAAATAAGCCACATAGTATACATTTAAGGGTTAATAAAACTTATATCACTCAAACAGTATTATTTTCCGACATACAGTGATGGACAAAGTCCGAAACGAGATGATCCTCAAAGAATGTGGTACGGGGGAGACACTAGTAAATATAT
>CAKNWT010268092.1:0-14138 GCA_932066315.1 Andricus coriarius
CCTGTCTTTTCCCTCTTCGACATACCCGTAAGGTAAAGAATCGTAATTTTCAAAAAATCGTCGTTTACAATTTACAGGTCTACATTTTTTTTTCTCCGTTCTGGTTACGACATCATGAAATTTTGTTCGGCGAATTGCTCTGAATGAAATTGAAATAGGAGGAGCATTGCTGAAAACCATTTCTCGGATGGTTTCAAAATTGAAAACTTTAGAATTTTTATAATTCAGAGTTATACCCTTAATTCTGCAAACCTGATGAGTTTTTCCATCTGGAGAGGTTACGTTGAACGCATAAAATTTAGGGCCACCAGAGGCAAAAGTGGCAATATAACTTCCTTTACCATACACATCCAACTCATCAGTCATTTGTCCCAATAATCGACCCATGGATGATGACCCATGGTGGATTGTACTCTGGTACATCTTCATGACATATATAAATGCACGAATCTGTATCATAGTACAGAACGCGTCGATCTAATTGATGAAGGTAGTCAAAAAGCTTTAGTCTAGCTTAAGCAGTGGTATAAGCTGCTATGACTACATTTGTGTAGGGTGACGCTACACTTGCCGCGTCTTTATATGTCCAAGTGGCGTAAAGAACATCATCATTGACCGGGGTAATATCATGAAGCTCCCACTCTGGGTTAGTCAATAACTCCATCAATCTTTTGCGCTCTTCAATAACTTCGGTTTGTGGTAAATTCTCTCTTTGACCAAATTTACCCCAAAAAGAGTTGAGACAGAGTTTTGCAACTGAGCGTAAACGTGGATTTTTTAAAATCATTTCACGGTCAAGCTCTACACCCTCAATTTCGTCATGCTCGCAAAGGTAAATTTTTCTTAACGCCTCGTCAACACACTCACTCGGACAACCGCTAGCCTCCTGTTTAATTTTCAAAAAGCTGTTTATATAAGCCGCGTATAATCCACCTTCTCGCGTTTTTGCATCGTATTGAGCAACTTTATATTCCCATATCTCTGAAATATGTGTTACTCTATAATTGAGCTTGATGGCTTTATTTAATTCATCCGCAACCCATGTTCCTTCCAACTCACGCTTTGCACCGTCATGAGTACAATCGGCTTGAATCATTGACGCGCAACATGTGTGGCAAAGCGGGAACATGAGTTTCCCATGCATTCGCACAGGTAGCACTGGATAGTATAAATTTCGGGGTGGAATTAGACGACATTTGATCAAACCATAAAATTGGTTCAAATTCTCATAATTTGGACCAGTTGCGCCTTTACACTCCTCATCACCTACATAAATTTTCGGGTGCCCCACAGGAAATTTACCCATTTTCGAAATATATGGATATAAAGAGCAAACGTCAATATATCGTATTTTTTCGTTTCTTTTTACCTCATAATAGCATACGGTATTCCCTGTGCGACCTCCGAAAAACGCATCACGAGGATTTATCGCATCCTGATGCAACGAGGGATGATTTTTTAAATATGCATGCATCTGGGGTGTATTTTTCTTTAGTTTATCGTACTGGCACTCACAAATTTCTGTCAATACGTAACCATCTTTACGCATTTTTTCACTCGCGGCGCAAGTGCTTTCATATCGTGTGTCAAGAGTTTCCCCGGACGTTAATTTTTTATCGCGATTTATTTTGTGACATTTCACACACCCATGCCAAAAGCAGCCATGAAACTGTAAAACATGACGCTTTTCATCACTATCTACATAATATCCGTCAACTAGAGCTTCCTCTGGTAGTCGGAGTTCACGACTCCTTGCTGCGTGTTTGATTTCTGCATCAATTTCTCTTTCAACCAATAATAACCATTCAAGGGCTTTTACAGACTGCTTATTTTCTCGTCTGTAACCGCCATTGGGTTATAATACCTATGGTTTCAGGGCGAAGGAAATTTTTTCGGTAAACTCTTGAACACGTAGAAGCTATGGTGGCGCATTCAGCAGAAGGACAGACATTACCGCATTTAAAAAAATAGATCTAAATGCGAGACATGCACGACGAAGTATCGTCACATCGCTCACGCAATAGGCCACAATCTCCTTTTGAAAATCAAAAACATAATTGCCTTTACAGGAATCGTACCACTCGTAAAATTCTTTACGAGTCTCGTATATCATGGTGTCGGAGGAGTAATCTTCAACCGGTGGCAGAGGACCTACATATGAATAATTTTCCGCTCTATTGAAAAAATGTGGAAATGTACCTTTCTTCGAGCCCTCACCAGTGAGCCCAAATGCTTTATAAAGAGCACTTAGAGGCATAGGCATATAGTTTAAACTATCTACGAATTTACAATCCCCGACCTGCATTAGCATTATTTTGGTGCCATTCGTGATCACCTTTGGACGGATTCTCGTACCTTTTACCTCCACCAGGTAACGGAGAATAAATTGCAGGTCAAACCCTTTTGCATTGTGTGCAATACAAATGGTTGGACTTGAATTTTTCCCCTCGCGTGTTACGTGCTCTATAAAATCATTTGTAAAACTCTCCCCTTTGAAAATAAGTTGCCGTACACCGCAATATACACATGATTCATTAATATTTTCATCCGATGAACAATCAGAGCAGACTTTCTGGGCTACACAGAGATTCGGCTCATGGATTTTCACCGAATTATACCCTTGAAGCGTTTTCGTTTGTCGCGTTTCGAAGTCGTAAAACACGAAACAGATTCGCTTCGGGGTATTAACTAGACGCTCGATAATAGGGGACATGAAACACTCGTGGTTGTACGCACGTATGCATCTGCAGTTTTTGCAGTAAAATGTCACGCACTCATGGTTTTTTGATTTATAGAAATCTACTACTTTCAAACACATTTCACAAATCTTTAGAGTAGACCAAACACTTTTGTCACCGGAAAAGGATCCTTTTTCGCAATGTTTCCGTAAACAATTAGTATCAAAGAAAAATCTGTTGCATGAAATACATTTAATCTCTGGTGCATTAGTATATACCAAGTTTTCTTTAGATTTGCAAGGAGGTATTGAAAAGCATGAGCTGCATTTATTAGAGCATCTATGAGTGGCTGCGTTCGCATAACTTTTATTGCAGGGTATGCAAAACTCATGGCTACCCGCGGCTACTTTTAAGCATGAAATAGGTTCAACGTGATTTTTATCGGGGTGAAACATTATATTTACACTATATCGCACCGTATGACCTGAATCTGAAATTATGCTAGTACCGTCATATACTGGTGGAGCTCTACCCAAACCAAAATGCCTGAATTCAAAAATAACTAACGCGATTCGCTCGCGTAGAAGGTAATTTTGAATCACATTTTCTTCAAACAATCCGCAACCGGATTCAGGGATCGTCACACCCGATTTACGCTCTTGGTACACGCATGCAGCCACAATTGAACGCGGTAGACAAAGGTTATCTATATTATTAATATTCAAAATTGATATTTTTTTAACACCCTATTAAAAGTTACGACAAACGATTTATCCAATTTAAACTCATCATTACTTTGAATGATTTTAAAAAGGAAATCCCAAAGGATCTCGAAACTTAAATCGCGTGCCGGATGACAGGACAAACCACCAGCACCTTTCGAAAAAAAATGCGAATTAAATTTTACGCCAGCATAATCTTCAGGGTTATCAACAAAATTCATCAAATATTTAAAAATAGCGATAAACGCTGTTTTTAAATACTCGATGATATTTTCAGACTGTGAAGGCTCTACTATTTTAATTTCAATTTCGCGCCCATTTACATTAAACTTTTTAAAATAACGCGATCTATCCCATTTAATAATAAAAGGACTCTCTCTCTCTCTCTCCTACCTTCATGTGAACCGCCGCCCATTTGGAGATGATGCTGCTGTAGATACTGCTGCTCGAGCGATTGCTGCTGTTGCAACTGCTGTTCCAGCAATTGCTGTTGATGCATCTGTTGGTGCATCCGCAGCTGAGAGCGATAAATCGTCTCCATGGCTGCAGCCCTCTCATCCTTCTCCTCCTCCTCCCTCTCCCATCCCTCCACGTCAACGTCCTCCAAACCCTCCACGTCAATCTCCTCCTCCTCTTCATCGTCCTCAACATCTTCATCCGCCTCTTCCTCCGACTCTGTCTCCATTTCTTTTTCTGAAAATTTAAAAAATTGTCAAACTAATTTTTACAGTTAAAGTAAACTGTTTAAAAAACAATGGAAAAATTATAAAAGTAGCTACGTTCTTCTGTATCCTCTGCCTCAATATTAATCTCCATTTCATGAGGAACATCTTGTCCTCGGACATGATCTGGAGACTCATCGGGCACTGTAAAGAAAAAAATAAATGTATTACTATTGTAATGATTGTATTAAAATTTACTGAATAAACTATTTATTTTGTTTCACTCTTGAATAACCTATTTTGTTTTACTACTGAATAAAATAGATCGCAATGAATTAAACTCTCAGGGTTTAAGAAACGTGCATGTACCAATAAATTTTCACAGATACAATTAAATTTGCAACAAATATTATCGATTTTTATTGTAAACATTTATTAACATATAAACGTTTCTTAAACCCTTTTCTTTATTTCGCCTATTATTAAATTAATATTTATTATTCTTTATTATTTACTATAATTATTTTATTTTTGTTTACTTGTATTTATTTATTCAAACGCTCAACAGCATGAGACACTTCTTCGATTCCTACTTTACCGACATTTTTTTTAAACATACAAATTTCACACGAAATAAGATATCGAGCTGAGAGTTTATGTGTGTAAAGAAAAGGGGGTAAGAAACGTTCATGTACCAATACATTTTTACATTACAATTTACAAAAATTATTATTCATTTTAATTGTAAAAATGTATTAACATATAAACGTTTCTCAGTCCCTTTTCTTTATATCACCAAAGTTTTAGCTGAATATTTCATTTCGTGTTGAATTGGAATAATTAAAAAAATGTCGGTAAAGTAGGAATCGTTTAAGTATCACATGCCCTTAGCCATAATCGAAATTAAAGTTTAAATGTCAATTCTAGTATTTTAAATACTTTTGACGCAAGCACTACACTAAATTTTACTTTTAATATTAATAATAAAAAGTCATTAATGATATTAAAAATTGATAAAAAATATTAAATCAAATTAAATTATTTTAAATTTCATATTATCAACAAATTATTATTTGTTATTTTTTATTATCTACTATAATTACTTTTCTTTATTATTATTTAAATTATCAAACCCTCAACAGCATGTGACACTTAACACTAGAAGTACCGGGCGGGGTCAATTGACCCCTTTCGATTTTTGAAGTGGTAAATCTCCGCAGCGGTTGGTTGCAGCTAGATAGCGTTTTGTGACTTTTAATTATTTATAAATAGGAGTATTTGACGATTTTTTCGAAAATATTGGATGTGCACTTTTTAAAAAAATTAACTTTTTATAGTCGGTTACCGGCAGGGGTCAATTGACCCCTATAGCGTTTTGGCTGGTATTTCATTACTTATTTCCACTTCTGCGCAGCAGGTCTGATTTATATCACTTCTATAACGTGTTTGTGATATTTCTAATTCTCAAAAATATTACTGCTGTTCTATTTAACAAGAAATAGATGATATATTGCCTGCTGGAGTTTGCATTTATGGTCGGTTCTTCTTCTACTCTGCTTCAAAACATTTTCGGACTATCAGTTCTACTACCGGTGTATAACGTTCTACGTTTATAGTAAAGCGCTAGGAATAACCACATTTCGACTGTCGCGAAGAATAAGTCACTAAGCAATTTTTCCGAAAACAGATCGAATCAACTGTATTATGCTTCGCTAGCGCGTCGTATCTCCATTTAAAAATACATAGAGATACGACACTCTAGCAAAGTAAAATATAGTTGATACACTCTGTATACGAAAAAATTTGTTAGTGACTTATTTTTCGTGACAGTCGATTTGCTCTAAGTTGAAATTTACGGCGTATACTCGGATCGGGGAGTACAGCGGCACCAAACGATTAGGCTTGCTGTAGCAGTAGCAGCAGAAGCGAAGTCAGTAGGACTACGCTGGGGTACGCATTTTTCCTTCTTTGTTTTACTTTTTCAGAACTCACTACTCTTCTTGACTTATATTAGCGGTGTAGTATGAATATAGCATACTTCTATCATTAACTTTTCACGGTAGAAACTGTTTAAAATCATTATTTGACACCCAACGCAGGTAGGGGTCAATTGACCCCTCGTGGTAACCAAAGGTGGCAGAAAATCCCGGTACTTCCAGTGTTAAACGATTCCTACTTTACAGACATTTTCTTCATTATTCCAATTCAACACGAGATGGGATATTCAGCTAAAACTTTGGAGTTATAAAGAAAAGGAGTTGAGAAACGTTCATGTACAAAAAATTTTCAGATACAAAAAAATTTCAAAAATTATTATTTATTTTTTATTTTTTAAATATTATTGACATATAAACGTTTTTTAGTCCTTTTTCTTTATTTCACAAAAGTTTCAGATCGATATCTCATTTCGTGTAGAATTGGTGTAATGAAAAAAAAAATGTTGGTAAGGTAGGATTGGGATAAGTATCACATGCCCTTAGTCATAATCACAATTAAAGTTTAAAAGTTAATTCTTGTATCTTGAAAACTTTTGACACAAACACTACACTCCAATTTTGTTTTTAATAATAATAATAACAATAATTCATTAATGATATTAAAAATTGATAAAAAATTTAACCGGATAAAATTTGATTTTTTTTGAAAATGATTATTTAATTATTATTTATTATTTACTATTATTAGTTATTTTTATTTATTTCTTCAAACGTTTAACGATATGTGAAACTTATCCGATTCCTACTTTACCGCTATTTTTTCAATATACCAATTCCACACGAGAAGATATAGCGAGCTGAAAGTTTGTGAAGAAATTAAAAGGACTAGGAAACGCTTATATGTCAATAAATTTTTCCAAGAACAAGAGATTTCCAAAAATGATTATTTATTTTAATTGTAAAAATTTATTCATATATAAACGTTTATTAGTTCCTTTTCTTTATTTCACCAAACTTTCAGCTCGATATTTCGTTTCGTGTGGAAATGGTATATTGAAAAATGTCGGTAAGGTAGGAATCGGGTAAGTATCACAATGTTTGATTACTAATTATTTGAAAATATTAAAATTTGAATCCAATTAAACAAAATAATAAAAATTATCACTAATAATAAACAAAATAAAAATAAATAAATAATCTGAAAAATTTGTAAGAAAAAATAGTAAATTACGGTTGAAACTTACACTGTACATCCTCATTTTCCACAGTTTCATCTTGTCCCCCATCCTCATCCTCATCATCCGCCTCGGCGTCGTTGGGGTCATCCTCACAATTCAGATCGGGAGAGTACTCTGTTTTGACTGACCGCCTGTCTTCCTGTAATTCCACAGTGCTGGCCTCGGAATCAGCATCAGATTCATCCGATTCGGATGATGAGGATGGTAGAGTTTGATGACTCCCATCCACGGAGTCATCCGATAAAATCGGATCGTATTCGTCGATCCGATTGTCACGATTGAAATCCCGGGCTACACAACACAAGAAAATTAATTATAATGATAAAAGAATTTTCACTATATTTCACTTTTTCATTTTTGTTTAAAAAAATATTACCGTTTATTTTAGCAAGAATTCGCGCATTCACTTATTTAAATTTGTTTCTTAGACATCTCTGCGCAATGCTCAGAGAGTCTCTATTTTCTAAAAATAATGAACACTTTGACACTTTATTTTCATCGGATTTTTCAAAAATATACCGTAAAATTTTCAACATGTCCCGTTTCTCCAATTTTCCGGACACAATCTCGAGAACAGTGCGGAGCTCTTTCGCGTGTGACATGATGAAACAATACTGACCATCTACACGACGAACACCAGTATTTATGGAAGATGAAAATCCATCCCTACCCTATTATGCACCCCCATTCTTCCGGGAAATTTCAAACCCCCTTGATATCTATAGACTTTCCTGGAAACTGTGAAAAAAACCTGTCAAAATCGTAAAGATTTACGGAAACGTCAGGTACACCGAGACACATGTTTGCCAGTCGATTATCGTGATAGTTTCAAAGCAGCTCGACACCAAGTTTTTTTTTAAATGACATATAGATCTTCACCTTACAATCCTTTGGAATTATCCTGCAGCGTGACAAAGGAAAAAATTTTCGACCAAGCATACAAAAATAACTGCCGGTACCTTGAAAACTCAAGCCACACTACAGAAAAGAGAGATTGAGGCAATGTTTCACTAAACTAAGTAAACCCCCAAACCTTTAAAATATTCGTTACGCTCAACAATACATGTCACTGGTTTAGAGTCTTGTAGGCAGGAAGTAGAAAAAGAGTTACGAGCAATGTTTCTTTGGACAAAAGTAGACATTGACATCGTAAAACCTGACAACACCCACGGTTCTACGCGTAAAATAAAAAAAAGGTTATGGCGCCTCCTGATTGACACGGACGATTCTTCGGAAAAAGGTTTTCTTCCAGAGCCCGTGCTCTAAGTTGTATATCTCATTTTAAAATGCGAGCTTCAGATCCTTTAAAAAAAAAACACGGGTATTTTAACAAGCCGATTCTCGATTCTCTAATTTATGACTGGCACCTGTGATTTTAAAGAAAACTTTTTTCCCGTAGACATGCTTGATTATTTATTACATTTTCAAATATACTCTTCACGGAAGAAGTACATAAATCAACCCTTTTTGTGACAGTTAAAGGGCCCCTTTTCACGTAAGAAGAGCAAACTTAGGTACTTTACACAGAACTTAGAAACCTTTATCAAAATTTTTGGACAGGTTTTCCTGGAATAAATAAACATGAAAGACCCTTTGTTTTTTTTTACGATTTTTGTGACAAGTTTTTAGAATTTTCCCACGAGAATTCAGAATTCTTTCGACTAGTGGGAGAAACCGGTTAATCCTGTATGCGTCATCGTCCCATATAGTGGGGCGAAACAAAATGTTTAGGGGTGTATAAAAGCATGCGAGAGCTCTACTCAGCATTCAGTCTAGTTTCAATCCTGAGACCAAACACTACACCATGTCTGAGAACAAAACCTAACGCTGCTACTGCTCATGCGCGTGTCACCGCAGCCATGGATTCATATACAGCCCCAATGGACACAGCAAAAGTACGGTCTCCCGTGAAACGTCGCCTACCTGACGTACCTGCTGTCGAGGTCGCACGCAAGCCTGTTAATCACCTACTAATGGCTTCAGTGTACGCGCTCAATAACGCCTGTACAAAGCAGCTTTTCACGGGACTCGAGCTGCAGTCTAATGGCAACCTCGAACCTGTCATAAAACTGGTCAACTCGAGTTCGAAGGGAATCTCTCTCGACTCGAAATCTTGGGAGACCACGGGAGCCGGCGAAAAAAAATGGGCCAAGGAGTACAGACCAACTATAGTAATGCAGAAAACTACTTTTGATGGTCTAAAGCAGATTTTTTTTTGCGCCGAAGAATGTTTAAGACGCCTACAACGGCAAACTGCTGATATCGAAAAGTGTTTGAACCTTTTAATAGATGTGAATCATAAGTACATTTTAACAGAAAAAGTTCAATCTCCTAGTGAGATGCTTATTCGTCAGATTATTGCTGTTCAATTAGAATATTTCCGTGAACAAATTAAACAACAATTACCACAATCATTTGTCGATTCATACTTCCATTTAGTGTTTTTGGAAATAACCAGTATGTTTACTGCCTATGTAGCAGCAGAGGTAAAATACTTGCTAACAGAATAATTATATTTTTGTGCGTTTTTTATTATACCCACTCAAATGATGCCACTTTTTATTTAAAAAAATGTGTGAATAAAAATAAAAATTAAAAAAAATAAATGAAATGGAAATAAAAACTGTGATTTTCATTCCTATGACCTGTCCCCAGCAAAAATTTTAAGTAATATTATCTCGTTTAAATAATTTAGTTATATAAAAATTTTAGAAATCTAATTTATTTTTATACAATATTGGTATAAAATAATTTTCATTTGCAATATTTGAAATTAATTTTTATAATCAAAATTTCTTACTTTTGAAAAGCTAGATTAGACCTAAGACGCTCTACTCATTTTCTAAGTCTCACCGCCACTCCAAATTTCCCATGGTTGACCCCCACTCCAAATTTCCCATAGTACCAACAATGGCGGACCCCCCACTCCAAATTTCCCATAGTGTCATCCATGGTTGACCCCCACTCCAAATTTCCCATAGTGTCATGCATAGTTTACCCCCACTCCAAATTTCCCATAGTACCAGCAATGGCGGTTCCCCGATTCCGAATTTCCCATAGTGTGCGCTATCTACTATCGGACATTCGCATAAAAATGGTTTAAATACGTTTAAAAATATGTTTTATGTATTCTAAAATGGCTGAGAACTATAAATACAACTGTCGGGAACACAACTTTTTTCCTGTTTTTTTTTAAAGAAAAAATGCTAAGTTTCATATTCATGTAAAATTGTAAATGTTCAGAAAAAATTACATTTTATGTCAATCTTAAACGTTGTATAATGGTCTACAACACCTAAAAACCAAACCTTACACGGAAGTTGAAAAAAATTTGTTATTAAAATATTGTCAAAAATCACGATCAAATTTCTAAGTATCGTCGTTAAAAATTTCAAATTTTCATAACAAATTACATTTTCTGTCATTGTAGAAAGTTATAAAGTAGTCTAAAACTCGAAAAAACGAAATATTACACGAAGAAAAATTGTAATCGACATAAATTATTTATTCAAAAATTATTTTATTGATATTTCTATTAACAGTTAGTATAATTTACATTTACATAACATTGTATAATAATAAATATTCAATTAGAAAAAGAGAGTTTAAAATTTGCTGTTTTAACTTTTGTGAGCTGTAGCTTATGAAGATGGCTTTTTCATCCAGATTCAACTCGTAGGTTTAGCGCAATTGTTGAGACTCCCGACTGCTAGGCGATAGATTTATGTAAGATGTAGGTTCGATACCCCGTAGCGTTAGAAATTTTCCTTGTAATATAATATTTAAAAATGTAATATATGTATTCACTCTACACCAGGACGATATGTAGTCGTATATAGATGCGTCCTAAAACAATTGAATTTTTTTTTTTTGTAATTAACTCCGCTGATGGCGGCCAAAGTCTGGGCCAGAATTGGCCGCCAAGTGCATACCGGAGTTATCATTCTAGCAACGACGCGATATTGGAAGCCGAGATCCGGCCGATATCAGTACCCATTGCTGAGCCGATAATGGCAGCCAGTAACGCATAAGTGATGGCGGCAAGAGTCTGGGCCAGAATTGGCCGCCAAGTGCATACCGGAGTTATCATTCCAGCAATGGCACGATATTGCCAGCCGATCGTCGGCAATATTTTTGCCGATACTGGTTCAGTGCTGGGCCGTATCTAACTTTGCACTTGGGATCGTTCAAAGGTTCCTTTGTCGGTGCAGGTACCTTAACAGGATCATGTACAATTCCCTTTGCGAAATTCCTGCACAGGAACCGTCAAGATTACATGTACAGGTTCGTGTGAAGTTTCCTGTACAGGAACATGTGCAGGATCCTCCGGGGTTCCTGTACAGGAATTTTCAACTGGGAGAACATAAAAACAATGAAATATTGTGAAAAAACACACACGAGATGAAAAAAAAATGAAATAAGCAAAGTTTTGATGAGAATGTGCCCACTACTCGGGCAGATTTTTTCACGGTTAATGTCTTTTTTTACGAACAAAACAAAAACTGCACATCCTAGCAAAAAGTGACAAATAACAATTTTGTAGACCTTTTTTAATGCACAATTTTTGTCCAGTCATCATTTGTCGTATCTTGCATAGTTTGACGGTAAAATTAAATTTTTCGTTTTTTACTATTTTTTGTGTGATAAAAAAGTGAATTTTTGATTTTTCAAGAAAATTCAAAAAGACGTTATGATAATCTTGTTGCGCGTGCAAAAAGAAACATTTTTCTTATCTAGACTTTTTTTCGTATCGTGCGCTGTTTGGGTGAAAATGTTAATTTTCGTTTCTTCTTCTGGATTTTGAAAATGCTGTAATTCTGAAATTTCTCATTTTATCGAAAAATGTCACAATAATAAATTGTTCGACTTTTCGAGTACTATGAAAAGCAGCACATATAATGTTAAAATTTTGAAAAAACCTGGTCTCATAAATATTCAAAATGCGCTCACTTTTTGAATTTTTATCCAAAATGGCTGCCTGAGGAACATGAGCTTTAGTTTAGGAGACTCAAAGAGTATACCAAAGGAAAATCATATCTATCAATTCTTTCGAAAGTCATCGTGCTAACAAACTAAAAATCTACAGACTAACAGACTAAGAGACAGACAGAGAAACACATTCGTGAAAACCGCTTTTGGTTTTCAGAGGGTCTCAAAACGTGGATATTTCATAAAAACCGCGGAGGGCAAATGTTACACAAATTTAATACGTTCACTAGATGAGAATGTAAAAATACTAATTTTCAAGTACAGTGAGCATTTATGATGATTATTTTATTGTTTTAATCGTTGGAAATGGTATTGAGAACATAAAAACAATGAAATATTGTGAAAAAACACACACGAGATGAAAAAGAAATGAAATAAGCAAAGTTTTGATGAGAATGTGCCCACTACTCGGGCAGATTTTTTCACTGTTAATATCATTTTTTACGAATAAAACAAAAGCTACACATCCTAGCAAAAAGCGACCAATAACAAATTTGTAGATCTTTTTTTATTGCACAATTTTCGTCCAATCATCATTTGTCGTATCTTGCGTAGGCTGACCATAACATTAAATTTGTTGTTTTTTTATTATTTGGAATGGAAGCTTCTAATGTGTCCCCTAAGGGTTTACATTTTTCTTGTATCTCTTCCCTATTCCTTTACACACCCCCCACGCACTTACTTGGTGGTGAGAGGGGGACCTACAGTTTAAGGTGGGTTCCGAACCACCCAGAGCAACAGCTTTCAGTACTTAGAGAACCTTTTTCTCTAGAGGTACCGGTCCCACGATTCTCCGGAGGTGAACAGCTCCCTTGCTTAGCTAGTGTTCACCGCATGGGCCCACAGTACCCCGACTCACATGTATTTTTCTGGCCACATATTTGGTGCGCTAACAGAGCCATCTTCAGTTGTCCCGGAGAATGAGATTAGGCTATGACGTCATATACTAACCTGAAAATCATTTTCAATGATTGTTGTGTATTGTTGATGATTTACATATTGTTCAATATGTTGCGCTTTTTTTAAACTTGTGTAGGTATAAAGTTCTTTAAAAGAATTAAGTGATACAGATATATCAAGTGACGCAATTTAGATGTGAGTATAAAATAATTTTATAACATTGCTGTAGGTCATATTTGAATTGTAATTTTGAATAGCTATATATTAGTAAACTTAGTACACATGCAAAGCAGGCAGAATAACCTACAAAGTTTGATATTCAAAATTACAATTCGAAAATGACCTACAGCAATGTTATAAAATTATTTTATACTTACATCTAAATTGCGTCACTTGATATATTTGTATCACTGAATTCCTTTAAAGAACTTTACACCTACACACGTTTAAAGAAAGCGGAACATGTTGAACAATATGTAAATCATCAACAATAACACAAAACAATCATTGAAAATGATTTTTAGGTTAGTATGTAACGTCATAGCCTAATCTCATTCTCCGGGACAACTGAAGATGGCTCTGTTAGCGCACCAAATATGTGGCCAGAAAATACATGTGAGTCGGGGTACTGTGCATGGGCCGCCGAGGCTCTTCCAGAGTGCGAGGCGGGAATCGAACCCGCAAGCCGACGGTGTGGGTCTAAAGCCTACGCCCTAGCCCCCACGACCATCGTCCCACTCTTTTTTTTTATTATTTTTTGTGTGATAAAAAATTGAATTTTCGATTTTGCAAGAAAACTTAAAAATTCGTTGTGATAGTCTTGTAGGGCGTGCAAAAAGGAGCATTTTTCTTGTTCAGGCTTTTTTTCGTATCGACGAACTTGACCTTTAGTTTAGGAGACTCAAAGAGTATACCAAATGAAAAACGAATCGAATTATTCTTTCGAAAGTTATCGTGCTAAGAAACTAAATTTCTACAGACTAACAGACTAACAGACAGACAGACACCTTCG
>CAKNWT010268100.1:1144-13496 GCA_932066315.1 Andricus coriarius
AAAGGACACAAGCTACAATAACTTTTTATTTAACAAAATTTTTCGCCTTAATTATATCTACAAATTTTCTGAGAAATACTTTACAATAGTATGCGTATTTTCAGTTTCAATCATAAAAAATAACGTTGAAAATAAACTAATTTAATTTATGGAGAAACCACACAAGTTGCAATAAAGTATATAACAACAACATTTTTTGTATAGGATGCACACTTTTCTATAATTATAAAAACAAGACAATGAAAATATGTATGTTTCAATACCAATGCATATTATGAAGTGTGATAATATACATTTATTGAAGTTATAGAATTTTCAGGTTAGCTGAGAATAAAAATTATTGTAAAATGTATGTATATCATTAAGCTATTTCCCTTTCGGCGAGCCTCTAGGGGTAAGCGTGACACTACCCGATTCGGGTAGTGTTTTTCAGGTGGATAGTTTCTTGTAGTAAATAACTACAAGTGTGGGCTCACCACACCCACGACCGCCAACAGCAACGCAGTAGTATCAGACGGTCACCCATTCAAGTACTAACCGCGCCCAACACTGCTTAACTTCAGTGATCTAACGGGAACTGGTACTTCCAGCGTGGTATGGCCGTTGGCAAAATAAGGAGCAAATATTGAAGTAATCATGAAAAATAAAATTTGTACATTATTTTGCAAAATCTAAGTAAGCAGTACCAGCTGGAGATACAGAAATCAATACGATATACATTTAATATAATAATGTTGAACATAATGTAGAAAACTTCAGATTCTGGACAAAATGGAGTGCGAAGCACGAGATTCGTGATGAGAATGTGTTTCTTTAAAGCCAAAGGAGCTTTAACAAAAGAGAATTCACTATCACCAAGTTACAGTTGTCGATGATTTGACCCTTAATTGTAAAAGGTCTGGGCGCATATGTGGGGGAAATACAAAGACCGAGCGCGCAGCGCGAGGTAAATACATCATCGAGCGCGAGAACCAACAGTCGCACGCCATGGGCGCACTCAAACTTGCGAGCAAAGCGAGCCGCGCGCGTAGCAGATTTTTTTTATTGTAAACTTAAAAAATTTACAATTGAAAATTTTTCAATTTCAACTATTTGCAGTTCACGATTCTTCAGTTTTAAATATGTATAAATGAAAATTCTCAAGTTGTGATGATTCTGATTTAACAGAATGAATTTGAAATTGTAAGTCTATATAATTGAATGAATTTCAATTGTAAACCTAACAAATTGAACTATTAAAAAAAAGCATGCAAAATTGCATCATTTTCTATTATGCACATTAAATATTGAAAAATCTTAAACTGAAAATATTCATAATTATTGAAGAATGAAAAATTGCAAATTAACGTACATGTAAAATATTTAATTGTCAAAACTTATATTTTGCAGGTATGTTGATATTCTCGTTTTTCTTAATAGTTAAATTTTGATAATTTACAATTGAAAAATCTTCAATTTTGTTTGCGTATTGCCGTTCGTGAGAAAGAGTTCGTTGTGACTTTGTGCGAGGTAAAGGCGTGTCAAATTTGTAAATATTGGAGGATCGACTGCGTCTCTAAACGTAGAATACGACTTGGAATCAAGCTGTGAGGATCGTCTGCGGGATTTGGAAGCATCGGAGGAGCTTCCGAGTCGTGCAAGTAGTCAGAAAAATGAACAAAAGCAGGCCTCGGAATCTGCTTTCTGGCATATCCTCTGTAGTCAGGAGGGTGCTTCATTCCAAAAAAGGTACCTTTTGGAGTGGCCAATAGGTCTCTTTCATCTCAGGTGAAGGATATAAAGGTTACTTACATTTTTAACCCTTGTTTTTAATGCAAAATTCGCTTTTTTCTTGAGCTTTCAACAGTTCAGAATGGAATTGCCCATTTTTATCATTTTTCAATAGGTTATTTTTTAAGGATTAAATTTAAATCTGCTGAAAATTGAAAGATGAATGTACAACAGTTGAAAATTAAATTGATAATTTTCTTCTATTTTCAACTTTGTTCCATTTTTAATCATTGTTGAGAATTCAATTCTTTCTGACGAAAAACACTAAACTAATCTAAAATTGTTCAAATATTCTAAATGTTGTTCAAATTATAAGGATTTTTTAAAAATACTAATTGAACCTAAAATTGTTTCAAAAATATGAATCTTCTTTAAAATCTTATAATTTTGTGATAAAAATGTCTATTTCCGCTGAAAAACTTTAACAGAATCCGAAATTGTTCAAGCTTGTAAATTATATTATTTTAAATAAAAATCATTAGATTCAAATCTCATTATTTTCGTTCAAAAATACCAATCTCAGGTGAAACACACCAACATAACCTAAATTTGTTGAAAAATTGTAAATATTATTTGAAATTAGGGTTGCCAGCTAGGCCGGTTTGCGCCGGTTTGACCGGCGCAAACGTCTTGCGGCCGGTTGCGGGCTTCCGGCGCCATCGCGTAAAAGCCGGCAGAACTCTCGAAATGCGTTTGTTAGAAAACATGTTTAACTTTAATTTTGCTTTCAAAATTTTGTCAACAAGATTACAAAATAAAGTTGAAGGTATGCTATTTATATCGTAGCATGATACTTAAAACCATGGTGTTGAATATGATTTTTACAATCCCCCTCCCCAACCCCTGGTAAAACAAGCTGCCGGCTGAAGTCCGTGAGAAAGGTGGCAACCCTATTTGAAATCTAATAATTTTGTTTCAAAAATACTAATAACTTACAAAAAAATTCAAATAAAATAGTTTAGAATTGGAAATCTTCTGCAAAATATTCTAATTTATCAAGTTTGATGGAAATTATTCTTTAAATGTTTTCTATTGAAAATTGTGCCCGAAAATTAAGGTTTTGAATTCCAAATTGTTTAATTTTGTACAATTTATGGAAAGTCTCTAATTTTTAGATTTTAAATTGTGATTTTTGGTGTTGTAAATTTATATTTGGTCAAGTATTAAAAGGCTTTCTTTTTCAAATTATGCAATTTTGAATTATTCAAATTGGAATATAATAATTTTGATTTTTTCTAACCTGAAATTATTTCAATTATAACCTTTTCTATATTGCAATTATTTATCTATAAACGATTTTAAATTGTACAATTTTGAACAATTTAAATATGAACCTTTGCGTAAATTTAGTTTTGGGATTTCAGTTCACGTTAGCATAAGTATAATACTAGTCACTAGTCTAAAAAAATGTTTTCTTTTTTATGGAATAACCTCGGAAATGTCGCTCCTGAGAGTAAATTGTCTATGGGATAAAATAAATATTTAAATTTTTTATAAAAAAAATTGTCATCGGTATTTATTGCGCGCAACTAATCTCTTTGTTTTAAAATTAACTATTTTGTTGAAAATTCTTCTTTTTTAATGAAAATTAATGGTTTTCAATTAAAATTGCACTATTCCATTTTTGGCTGAATCTTTTTAAGTAGAAAATTCAAGTATTTGGTTGAGACTATGGGTATTTTGTCAAAAATCCCTCTTTTTTAGTAGAAAATTAATCATCTTGGTTCAAAATTGATCTTTTACGTTAAAAAGTCATCTATTTGGTTGAAATCGCAATATTTTTACTGAGTAAAATTTTTACACTGACTATTCGAACTGAGTTCAGCTGTTTGGCTGATAATTCATTTTTCTTGGTTGAAAATTATTTTTTTATTGAAAATTTATCTTTCTGAGATTAAATGTCAAATTTTTTCTAAAACATTTGACTTTTTAACTTAAAAATTCAACTTTTTGAATGCAAATTTAATTTTATATAATAACACGGAATCACAAAAGAAATGTGCGGAGCCAAAAAGCAACCTATATAGCATTATGGTATGGGTCTAGCACAGTAAAAATCTGCATTGATTAGAATTTTCTGCTTACCAGTTCTTTTTCCATTTGAATTCGAATTTTTTGTTTATTTCAAATTATCCCAAGTAGGCCACCATAAATCGAAAGTAGTTTTTTTCGCTGTAAAAGAATTTTTTGTATAGCCCTTATGTTCGGAAAGTTTTCTCCAGATTTATGTCGCAACAAAAATTTTTTCCCAAAACTTATTCACAATACAAATTTAGTGTTACAACATCAATTTTAAGATTCGTACTTTGAAATCTTTGCTTAAGAACGTACATTCCAGACATCTTTCTTCTAAACATAAAAACATTGAGCTTGTTTGAAAAATATTAATTGCTTATAAACAAATGGAACTTTTTTTCTTTCAACAGAAAATTTCTTTGCGCGTTATTCTACATTTTTTCTGTAGAGAAATGCATAAAAAAAAATATGTACTTAGTAATTTCTACTATTTCACGTGATATACATAAATTGTTTAGTGCGACGCGCGAGCGCTCAGAGCATGTTATGCGTCAGTCTATTTGAATGAATAGTTATTTTTGACTTGAAACACTCATTTGATTGCAGGCAATTTTTATATTAGTAGTTTGATATAAAGAATGTGGTGTATTAACCCTGCGCGGTCGTACATAGGTCGATTTTGTCCGAAGCGAAAATTCATTTTGAAATTGCTGGCAAATCGAAAAGGGGCAGGGTGCAGCACCCCCTTATAAAAAAACTTAGTGCAGATACGGACCTGCACGCGCAGTCGGGCCGCTCTCGGCTAGTCATGAACTTTTTAGCGGGACGAAAATGACCCAGTGCGACCGGCGTGTGGGTAAAAGTTGCGATTTGAAAGTTTTTTTTTCTCAATTAATTAATTTATTTTTCAGTCTTTTAGTGTTAGTTTTCATTTTAAATCTCTTGTATGCATAAAAATAATATTATTTTTGCAGCAAAAATCGTCGTCAATATTATTTTTTATAAAAATCCTTCATTTCCCTCTCCTTACATTTTCAAACACTTCAATAATTATAATTTTTGTAGCAGGAACGAATTCAAAAGAATTTAGAAGAATTCTAGGAATTCAAAAGAACTAAAAGAAGTCGTAAGAATTCAAAAGAATTCTAGGAATTCAAAAGAATTCGAAGAAATGAATTTTTAAATTTAGGTCGTTTATTGTAATCGTAAGTGAGGTGAGTGTCCCAGTAATCGTGAAGGTCTCAATAATCGTGTAACTTGCTTAATTTACTGTTAAAGAATATGATAAAAATAACATTTAGAACAAAAAATACCATTTCTTTTTAGCATTTTATAGTATGAAATGGAATTTTCATAAATTCAAAGTAGACAGAAAATAAAAAAATTGGCGTCACCATTACTGGTACTAAGATCATGATTACTGGGATGTTTACCCAAATAGGGGTCGTGAACATAATACATCACACGTTTTTCTTTTGTTTATGTCGTTGTATCCTTTTGGTTTCGCAGCAATTTTATTCTCGTCTTTATTTAAACAAAGAAAAACCCTGTGACGTAACATTTGCACGACCCCTTACTTAATTTTTGAATGCAAAGAATTCAAAGCATTCAAAAGAATTCAAGGAATTCAAAAGAATTCAAAGAATTCGAAAGAACTAGAAGAATTCAAGGATTCAAAAGAATTCTAGAAATTCAAAAGAATTCTAGAAATTCAAAATAATTAAAATGATTCAAAAGAATTTAAGGAATTCCAAAGAATTCAAGTAATTCAAAAGAATTCGACGAATTCAAAATAATTGAAGGAATTAAAAAGAATTCTAGGAATTCAAAAAAATTCTAGAAATTCAAAAGAAATTCAAAGAATTCTGAAGAATTCTTCTTGTAATTGTAAGTAAGGTAAGTCCCATTAATCTCGAAGGTCCCAATAATCGTATAACTTGGTTAATGTATTGTTAAAAATGTGATAAAAGTAACATTTAGAAGAAAAAAATAACATTTATTTTTAGCTTTTTAGAGTATTAAATGAAATTTCAATTAATACAAAGTGGACAGAAAAGAAGAAAATTGGGGTCACCATTACTGGTATTAAGATCACGATTGCTGGGATGTTTACCCAATTAGGGGTTGTGCACATAATACGATACACGTTTTTCTTTTATTTATGGCTTTGTATCTACTTGGCTTCGAGGAAATTTTATTCTCGTCTTCATTTAAACAAAGGAAAAAAGTTATAATAAAGTTAGTATTAATAGCAAATTATATTTTCAGCCTTACTTGTCCTTTTTAAATGTTTCAGCACATCGTGCCGAGACCAAGCAGGCGAGGCGTCTGCCAGTTTTGATACTGCTTCATTTATTTCAGACGGACTTTTATAAGGCGGCCAATAACAAATTAATTTATCATTTTCAAACTTTCTTATCCACTTTGTAGGAACAAGAACTACACGATTCTTTAATTCGATCACGGAAAATGGCATTCCAAGAAATTATCTGAAAACCCTAGCGGACCGAATGAACGGAACGGATACGCTACAGCGTATCTTTATAGTATCCACATCGTATCCTCTCCGTATCATGTAAGAAAAACTCGTCAAAAAAGGAAGATGAACATTTTACTTGTTGAAATTCGGATTATACGTGAAATTTTGCGTTACAAGGTCACGGAGTGATTGCAATAGTTTTTTTTGCAACGATAAAAACTTAAGAAAAATATAATACTTATCGACAACGTGGGCTGAAGGCGACTTCCAGCGTCCATAATCAAGCATTCATAATCGTTTGAGCAATAATACTTAAATCATTATGGATGCATTTTTGTACAACTTTTTTGGAGAAGAAATTTTGTTTCTTTTACTTTTTTCGCATTTTGTATCGTTTGGCAAGAAACGTGACTTTTCGTTATTCAGAAAAAAATTCTGTCTTCTCTCCCAAGCGCGGACACGTGCAGACTATCATAAAATATACTTTTTACATTAGGACGAATCTCAAAAAAAATAAAGAGAAAAAAACGCTGGTATTTTTTAGCAAATTTACTTAGAATATTTACAGAGAAGCCACCGACATTTCGTCAATTTGAATATTTTTAAAATGTTTTTAATGTATTTTGAAAGAAGACAGGAACTTCTACCAGAATCAGACAGAAAAAGGTAAATAAATATATTAAATTTAAAAATATCAAACTTTTCAACAAAAGCTTTTATTTTTATTTTTTTAATTCAAATACTTGTCATTTTATCATAAAATTTTGTTCGGCAAATCGGTCAGATACGTGTCGTCTTATTTTCTTTAAAAAACAACATATTTGATTGACACATGGGTCTGTGACTTGAGCATGGTCTGCCTGCATGAGTTCAAATGAATGCGGCCTAATATAAGATGCAATTTTTTTCATACAGTATTAAATTAACACTTATATAGATAATTTGTAATTAATATATTTAATTAATTAATTAGGGTAATTTTTCTATTATAGGTCTCACTTATGAAGAATTATACCTTCGAATTATGAACGATATCATAATACACCTCAGAGGCTTGAAATTGCAGTCACAAAATACCGCTGCGGTAAATACAAGCATCAGTCTTTCATTTCTAGATTCTGACGAGTGTCCAGAAGTCGAAAGCATCGAAATCTGTCTCATCTTTCACGGTGGGCCTGGTTTGAGTTCAACCCAAGGGGACTTGCAGCTCTCTTGTTTCTTCTGAAATCAGTTAAGTAATGCCTCACGATTGTTTTCAGACCAAAACGAACGAATCGCTGGAGGGATTGTTGAATTAACTCAATTTACATTTTTTATTTTCAGTTTATTATGTATATTTTTGGAAAAAAGACTCCAAAGCGGTGTTTTTTTAATTTATCTCTGTAATTTGCTATAGGATACAAGTATCCAAACTATAAGGAATTAAATTTATATTTTCGCGCCCCTTTTAAATTCAAAGGAAATTATGTATCCTGAGTTACCGGACGTGTAGTAGGTGTATGAGAATCGTCTTATTTCCGAGAGCGCGGTAAATATATGTTATCACGTGATCTGAATGCTAATATTAATTGGTTGATTATGTAACTAGTCGACAATGAATGAAACGAGCGGGATAATCTTCCCTTGTCGCAAATCAATATCGGTTCCTCGTTCATTTCAATCACGGCTCTCTCAACGATTAGGTGTTCTCTAAGTGCTGAGCAAAGGCACTCTTGTTTAAAGTAAAATTATTTGTGTAGTACGTCACAATATACAGAGCATTACCAACTCGTCTTTATAGGTAAATTTGCAATTAAAACTTTAAAAGTGTTTTACGCGATGTGTTCTTATGTCATATATAAATTTCTATTTACAATGTGTCGGAATTGCCATTTGTTACAGCGTCGCGTTTTATTTATCATGTTCAAATTATAATTAATCCGTATAACGGATTGTATAATTACGGAGGAAAGGATCAGCTTTAAATAACAGAACGGGATCCAGAATTATTAGATCACCGGTTTCTAGTAAAAAAAGGATCCAAGCTCACCAGCCGATATTTATGGCGTTTTGGAACATGGATTAGTCCAGATGAGTAAAACTTCGTTATCCTTCTAAATTACATTGTAAGGTATCGTAAAACGACAATTTGTATTATGAATGTGATTTTTTCACAAAATCTTGAGAGAACTATTTATTGTCCCGTGATTTCTCTATGACTTGTTTTTATTACTTTTTTATTTATATGCTGATTGTATATTGTATGTGTGTGTACGTGTGTGTGAAAGTATATTTAAGGGAATTTTATGCCTTTGATGACCGATCAAGATGTAAGTATAAGAAGGTTAATTTGACTCACCTTATTAAAATATATGTTTTTACCATATGAACATGAGATCTGTGGTATCATTGCGGTGAGTATTTGGGTTTTTAAAAAACTTTATTGATTATCGCTATAATTAATTATTTTTATTTTCGAATTCGCTCTGGGAACATTTACTTGTTTATTTATTTGAACTTTGCTTGGACTATGAAAAATGTCAAATGAAATTAAAAGATAAATTGAAAGAATATTAACAACTAAATAAAATTGAATAAAAGTGTAAGAAAAAAAATTCGTTACATAAAATGGCGCCCGAACAGTGAGACTTGATAAATCCAGTAAAATATATATATTTTTTTTTATTTTATGCATGTAAATCAATATTATTCCTTGAGTACACGCCAATTAACACTTGATCAAGAGGTCTTCCTTTGGAAAAAGCAAATTAAAACCTAAAAATAAAAATAAAGTTAAAAGAGAGTCATTTGACAAGTTTTCTGCCAGGAGAAATTTATCTCAAGTCATGGATGAACAAACTATTAATGACATGCATAAACAAATAGACGAGTTGAGACGGTTAAATAATGCGCAGCGTGATGAGATCAACCGTTTACATGAACAAAGCGGGCAACAAGATAGATCATCTGTTCGGCAGGGGGGTGATAACGGTCGTCAAGCTGTCAATATTTGGGCCGAGCGTTACAACGTATTCAATTATATTGACGCAAAATTACCTAGGTTCGAGGACGATCAATCACAAAATCCAAATGCTTTCTTGAAGAGCTTAAATAAATATTTTACACTAAAAAATATAACTGAAGCGCAAAAATTATTACTTTTGGAAACGGCTCTGGAAGGAAGAGCAAAAATTTGGTTTGAGTCAAGACTAAATGAATATCCGAATTTTGAAGCTTTTGAGACTGCATTTCTTGCTGAATTTTATTCGATTCCAGTCCGCGTAAAAATTAAATCTCGTTGGTCTTCTAGACGTTTTGATCCCAGTAAGGGAAACTTACAAACATATTATTTATCTCAGTATAAAGAAGCACAATATTTTCTACCCGCTCAGGAAGCCTACGAAATTAATTACAGTATTGTACAACAACTTCCATTTAGGGTTCGCGAGGCGTTTACCGCTATCGAGTATTCGGACGTAAACAAAGTGACGCAAGCCTTGGCTCATCTTGATTTAACACATGAAGAACGCGAAAATAATCGAAAGTGGAAGTCAATGAATCAGAATGAAAATTATGAAAATAAAGAATCTAAATTCAAAGGTCGTGCTTCCAGAATTCTTATAAACAAATTAATAATTTGTCTGAAAATTTGATGATAACAGATCATATAAAAAATCCTGGCTTATGTGCTTGTAATTGTAACCACCAACATTATTCTTCTGCTAATTTGGGTTCTGATAATGCACAGTCATTTTCTGATCGATCATTGAATGCAATTTCGATACAACCTGCATCGCTTACCTCCAGTTTTCCGGTGATGCCCAATGTAAATGTTCCTCCTCCTAATTTTTCAAACAATTTTACTCTAAATAATTTAAACTAAAAGAGGACGCGGCGTGTTCGGGTCCGACGGCGTGTCAAGGACCATACGATTTTTTTAAGGACCCTACTCATGATGTCATGCGAGAACCAAGTTAAAAAAAAAAACTAGTTCGTCACAAATGCAGAAATGTCTTATGGTTTTAGTAACAATATTTAATTTTTCAATTCAAGCACTAATTGATACGCGTAGTCAAATTACATGTATATCTGAAGAATTTTCTAATTATTTACTCCAGCATGGAAAAGTTTTAGAATTACCCGTGACAAATGTTTTATTGTTAACGGCAATAGGTAAAAAAATCACTCGAATTAAGAAACAGGTTTTGCTAAATATAAATATAGGAGAATATTGTCAACAAGTTTCATTTTTAGTCGTGCCTGGGTTATCTAATAAAATGATATTGGGTAATGATTGGCTTTTGGATAATAAGGTAATCCTTGATTATAAATATCGCACAATCACACTCGATTGTTATTGTGTTCCCGGAGAATTGGCGCGATTCGGTCGGGCGTCGTTTGAGAGGGTATTATCGTCGCAGAATGATGATATCACTTTTATTCAAATAATTAACTCTTCGGGAATAGAAATTAATCTATTTGACGTATGCCTCAATTAAAGTGATTGTAATGAAGCAGTATTTTCACTAATATCGACTAAAGAAATTGGGACACAAACTAACGATGTGATTTATAATGAATTGAGTAATAAAACAATTGATACTGAAGATATGATTATTTTTGATGTTGAGAAAGAATTAATCAATCCAATTTCCAAAGAAATAGAAATTGGTAAAATGGATGTGCAACAGACTGACCATTCCATTAATGATATTTTATGTGATGATTTGATTTGTATTGATTATGATTTTTTTAATAATTTACATGAGCATGAGATTGATGTTTTTCACCTTTTATTTCGAGTGGACGATTTTTCACATAGGCACCTAAAAACTTGTATTCTTAATAATTGTGAGGAGACAGTTTCTACAATTGATTATGAAGTAAATTCACAATCTAAACAAAAAGACTCGGGAGTCTGTGTTGATTTAGTATCTAGTTTGAGAAAGGCTGAGGATGATGAAACTTATATAATTATTCAAGAAAACGACTTGACTGAGTTTGAGCTTAATCAATTAGATTCAGTTTATTTTAATAAAGGATATATCGAGAATGATGATGCGTTCTTGAGCGATGTTCGATTGATCGCGGAATCTCTTATTACTTGTGATTCTCGGGAGCGCAGTGCATTCGTTCAAACGATTTCTAAATTTAAAAAATTATTTACACAAAAGGACGTGAGTGCTGGACATTATGAGCACTCTTTAAAAATCAAGCCTCATAAAACATTTGTGAATAAAACATATCCTATTCCATTAAAGTATCGGGATTCAGTAGAAATAGAAATTGAAAGAATGCTATGTTCGGGCATCATTGAAAGATCCACGAGTTCATACTCTCTAAATCTGAATTAGTGAAATTTCACTAATTGATAGTGAAATTCCACTAATTCAATTAAAGAGAAGTCGGTCACTAACGATTAGTAGAAAACTACTAATTTGATTATTGGAAATCGTCCACTAATGAAATTAGTAAAATTCCACTAAGCAATTAGTAGTCCGTGTCGTTGCAGTGTTTACTAATTAAATAGTGGAAAGTCACTAATTGAATAGTTAAAATGCACTAATTTTTAGTGACAAAATTAATATTTTTTAAATAAATATAAATTGACAGGAGATTCTTAAAAATGGTGAAATTCAAAAAATGTGCACTATTATAAATTCATGTATAAGTTTATTCACAGTCACACATTAAAATTAAATTTCTTCATCTGAAAGAAGTGGAGCATGAGCCGATGAAGTAGCAGGAGTTACTCTTGGTATAAATCCTTCGATTCATAAAGTTAAGTACCAGAATTCAACACTTCGAGAACGCTTCACTTCGCTTCTGACACAAAGCATAAACAAATGGCGTGGCACGGATTGGCGTGAAACTGCAGAAAGCTATATAAGGAAATGACTTCAGATTGGTCGAAATCATTACAGTTCACTAATTCGTTAGTGATAGCACTAGGTTGCTATTGAATTAGTAAAGCGAAGTTACTAAATAATAGTGAACCATCCCAAGTGCGAATTGCCAAAGCTGAAAATACGGCACAATATTGGCCCAATAACGGCAGCCAACAGTCGGCTATTGTTACTGGGCCAATCTCTGTCTTTGAATCGGCCA
>CAKNWT010268143.1:0-15901 GCA_932066315.1 Andricus coriarius
AGGTTTCTTTTGCAATTTTTCCCGTAAAATCGATTGCCGCTATTAGTATTTCGAAATAAAGAAATTTTTAGTAATTTGTTTAAATAACTTTTCATAAACAATTGCAAACGTCAAAAGAAAAACCAGGTGTAATTTTTTTTCGGCTACGCTATTGATGCAGTAGTTAGTTTGAGGCTATCTCGGCCAGATTCGGCTTGGGATACAACGGATTTGGTATCACTCGTATAGGTTGAAATTGTTTATAATGATTTTACGCCAACAAATTGAACTCTGCCAAAAAAGTGCCATAGAGGTTTCTTTTGAAATTTTTCCCGTAGAATCGATTGTCGCTATTAGTTTTTCGAAATAAAGAAATTTTTGGTAATTTGTTTAAATAACTTTTTATAAACAATTGCAAATGTCAAAAGAAAAAACAGGGGTAATTTTTTATTCGCTACGCCATTGATGCAGTAGTTAGTTTGAGGCCATCTCGGCTACATTCGGCTTGGGTTTGAATGGGTTAAAATGCTTCTCTTTGAATATTAATGGTAAGGGAAAATAAAAAATTGGTCAGGGAAAAGTTAGGGAATTTTCAAAATCAAGTTTTGCGGCCACCCTGTATAAGTATTACATACATGTTACATAACTGTTACTAATCGATTTTATATAATATATATATAAAATATAATATTAAAAAAAACTTACACTAAGAAGAGAAATATTGCTGAGTCCAAGGAATAAAAGAGAATCCTCTAAACCATTAAAAGTTCTACCTCGTGTTTCCAAAATTAATTGTTTATTGTGGCTCAAATCCAAATAATCCAAATAACGTAAATCCGAAAATATTCCATCATCGAGTCTCACCAATCGATTGTAAGAAAGATCTAACCACGTTAATGCCTGAAAAATATTAAAAATAGTAATTGTCCAAATCCAAACTTTAATCTATTTAAATAATTATTTATTGTTAAAGAATCTATTTTTCAATTCGAATCTCAATATTAAAAAAAATTGATATAACAAAATAAAGCAAGTCGACTCGATTCGGCAGCTTTAAGGCTTTGTAATTGAAAACCTAACGAGATTTGTGGGTTACCTACATATGGAAATCTTTAACATGAATCATGCAGTTAATAGACTTAGTCAACAATCGAATCTCGAGGCCTAGTTTAATTACAAGCTAATTTAATTATTAGAATTTATATAGATTTCTGATTTGTCAGGAAAAAAGTCATTTGCAAGATCTCCGCCTCGAAATTTTCTTTCTGAATAACTCTTTAATTATTCAAAATCAATCTCCATTTTTTTTGGCGATATGTTCTTTGTTATGGCAAGAACCTAACCTCAAACTTTTCTTTTTATTTTCCTAAACATTTCTTTCTTTAGACTCTCAATTAGTACTCACAGATTCCCTCCGTGCCAGCGAAAACAAGACAATCAGCGAAATACCAGTAAAAAATATCTTTTTGATTAAATCTGATTCCCGATTTAAAACGCCAGGTGGGAGGCCTCGCCCATATCTCCACCTCGCGATTCTAGTCATAAATAAAACTCTTACAAATTGCAACCACTCTTTCATTTTTTGCAAGTGGGTACTCTGCGACGGCACAAATTAATCTAGCTACTAAATTTCATTTTTTCATTCAAAAAACTAACCTTTAACCTAAAAATTGCATCGGTGCCGTGTACTCCAGAAAGGAAATTCCACGAAATATCCAAACTTGAGAGGCTCTGAGCTGCAGTCATTGACATAACCTTGATTGGCATTCTCATGAATTGATTATGTGATAAATCTAAACTCTCGATATAAGCCTCATTGAATAGGTTATCCGGTAGAGTGCGAAGTCGGTTGTGAGAGAGGTCCACAATTCTCAGTTTCTTCAGAGGCCTGAAAGCATCCGCTGGAATGTCCATGATATTATTCCAGGAAAGGTGCAAAACCTGAAGATTTTTCGTGTTTTTGAAGCAATCGAAATCGACTTCTACTAATTCGTTGTAACTCAAATCGAGCCACTGAAGGTGCGGCATGTTTCCGAAGACACTCTGGGTCACGTTGTTCATTTTGTTGTGCGAAAGATAAAGGTGCGTTAGAGAAAACTCAACTGGCTTGAAATACATCTTCATTATGTGAGAGATGTTGTTGTAGCTCAAATCTAGGACCTTAACGTTCGAGTTTAGAACTCCCCCCACTGCAAATTAAAAAAATATACATAGCTTTAATACATATATCATCTTGTGCCATCGAAAGGAATATTTCTGCAAAAAATGACTTGAAAATTATGATTTCCTGAGATTTTATTTCTAAAAACTGTTGCGAGGTGGAGAACTGTCCTAGACTCAGGACTTCATTTGTGGATAACTTTTCTGGAAATTAATATTGGTGACTATAGTTTTGTGGATGGCGCAAATAATGTGTTCTTTTTACATAAACATAATTTGAGATAAATGGCCTTTGAAAGCATAAAAAATGTGTGAAGTTTGTGAGAATGCTTTCGTGCCATTGTCAGGATAGCGTATGCAAAACAACAACTATTTATTTTTATTTTCTGAAATTTGATTTGGAAATGAAGTCGTGAGGTGGAACGGTTCTAATCATTCGATAATCGCAGAAACAATGCTTTCAAGGGCAGAGAGTTTTTTTAACTTACTGGTTGGAGATGACGAATAAGTACTGCTATTAACTGACAAATGAGATATTTCGTTGTGACTCACGTTGACCTTAAATGAGGAAAGCGTCCCCACTTGATCGAAATAATTAAAATCAAAGTCGTTGAGATCGTTGTAGGCTAAATCCAGAAATTCAAGATCTGGTAGATTCTAAAAAAAAACCATGAAAGAAATTTGTTTACCATCGGAGATCACTATCGAGGATCGATCTACATGACCCTCTGTCGGTAAGGAAAATTATATACCTTACCGACAGTAGGTAAGACAGACCGATCAGCATTGACAGACGTCGATAAAATAGTTTGTTTCCTTATCGATAGACGGTCGAAAAGTTTAGAGTATTTCGCCCTCTAGTCAAAATGCTCATTACCTGGAATACTTCATCCACCATGGTCTTTATTTGGTTTCCTCTGAGATTGATATACTTTAATCGATTCATATTCATAAACGCTCTTCTTTCTAATCTGTCAATAACATTGTCTTGTAAATTAATAACTGTTAGCATCGGAAGATCGACAAATGTGTGAGTTGTAATAGATTGAATTTTATTATATCCAAAGTAAACTTCTTCCAAACTCGAGTGAATGTCTCCCTGAAAAACTAAAACTTGTAAAAAAAATGTTTGAAATCTAAGACGACATTACAAATATACAAATTATTTCTTCAATCAAAAGAAGTGAATCTCCAAAAATTCGAAAATTAATATGATTTATTCCATATCTTAGAGCAAATTAAAATAGCGAGGTGATGCAGCCTTCTCAGATTCTCACCTCGCGATTTTATATTTGAATAATTTCTTTAAAAATAGAATTAAATCATTTATTTGAGGTGACACTGAATACAATTGATGGTACACGTCTAAAACATGGTTTCTTTGTGAATAGTAATTATTTAATTCTCGTATAAATGGATAAACAGAGAATATAGGTTATGAACTCACCTGAAACGTACCCTTGCGGATATTGTCGATTTCGTTGTCCTGCAATTCGATTCGTTTAATTCGTTTCAAAAAATGGAAGGAAGTTTCAGGCATTGATCGAATTCTGTTGTTACTGAAGTCGAGATGTTGCAGATTTGTGAGGGATTTAAATGGCTTGTTGGGTAATTCACTCATTGATGGTGAAAGTCCGTGTGCTATTTTAAGAGTCATTAGTGAATGTCCAACCTGTAAGAGCAATTTAATGTTACACAAAAATTGCTTTACCATGACATTAGATTGCCGCTATGTAACATTAATGTAACCTGTATGTAACATTTAGGTAACATCCATGTAACCTTAATGTAACCTTTACGTAACATTCATGCAAAATGTATGCATCATTCATGTAGAATTTATGTAACATCCATGTTCAATGTATGTAATATTGATATAACATTTATGCAATATTTATGTAACACTGTAACATGTATTGAACAATTAATTCATAAAATACGTAAAAAGTGGGGGGGGGGGGCTGCCAAAGTATAATTTATCATGTTAAGAATAATGGAAAATCATCACACAGCGAGGGGTTAAGCTTCTGAAAAATGTGTCACGTATTTTGTGAATAGCCCCTAATATTCAAGTAAAATTCAAGTAAACTTCATGTAACATCCATTTAACATTTAGGTAACATCCATGCAACATTAAGATACTGTCTATGTAACATTTATTTAACATATATGTAACCATTATATAACATTCATGCAACATTTATGTAACATTGTAGCAGGGGGGGGGGGTGTTTAAAGTTCTGAAAAATGTATCATGTATTCTGTGAATGGCCCCTAATATTTATGTAACATTCATGTAAAGTTCATGTAAACTTCATGTAAACTTCATGTAACATTCATGCAACATCCATGTAACATTTAGGTCACATCCATGCAATATTTAGGTAAAATATATTTAACATTTATGTAACATCTATGTAACATTTATGTAAAGTCTATGTAAATTGTATGTAACATTCATCCAACAGTCATGTAAAATTTATGTAAAATGTACATAACATTTATGTAATATTTATGTAACATTGTAACATGTATACAAGGGGCCATTCATAAAATAAGTGACACGTGGGGGTCGTCAAAGTATCATTCATCATGTTAAAAACAATGGAAAAAGCATTCCGCAGCGGGAGGGGGGGGATGTTCAAATTTCCTGAAAAATGTATCACGTATTTTGTGAATGGCCCCTAATATTTAAGTAACATTCATGAAAAATCCCTGTAAACTTCATGTAACATTCATGTAACGTCCATATAACATTCAGGTAACATCCATATAACATTTAGGTATTATCTATGTAACATCTATGTAACCTTTGTATAACATTCATGCAACATTTATGTAACATTGGGATAACATAAAATTTATGTAACAATGATATAACATAACATTTATGTAACATTTATGTAAGAATTCATTTACAAAATATACATCCTCTACAGGTACCGAAACTCGAATTTTCAAAAGATTTACTATGAAAAATAATATGCATTACTCGGAATGTAACATGCTATTGTAAATGACCCGTAATATTTATGTAAAATTCATGTAAATGCATATAAACTTCATGAAACATTTATGCAAAAATCATGTAGCATTTATGTATCATCTATGTAACATTTATGTAACATCGAAGTACTATTTAAGTAATATCCCTGTAACATTAATGTAACATTTATGTAACAATCATGTATAATTTATGTAACAATCATGTAACAATAATGCAACATTGTGATTTTAATGTTGCATTTATAAAACACTCATGTAACATTGATACAACATTCATGTAACATTGATATAACATTCATGTAACATTTATGTAAAATTTATGTAAAATTCACGCAATATTGATGTAACATTTATGTAACAAGATGTAACATCAATCTGACATTTATATTACATGTACGTAACAGTTATGTAATATTTATATAACTTAAATCTTTCATTTGTGTAACACTTATGTAACATTTATGTAACTTTTTCATCACATAATACCTCGGAAAATGCGTCGTCTTCAATCGATGAAATAGAATTTTCGGAAAAATCTAAGTATTTGATCCCTCGAATGTGCATAAAAGCGTGACTTTTTATTGTGTTCAGATTGCTCTGAATTATATGCAGCTCTTTAACGTCCATTCCAAATTCCGAAAAGTCATCAGGTGACAATGTTGACATTGGCATTTGTGATAAAGAAAGAAATCGAAGATTTCTCATTTGTCTCAGATTTTGAAGAGATATTCTTCCGTTTATCTTGCCACTTAAATCGAGATTGTACAAAGAATATTGAAAACCACTGAATACTTCTTCTGAAACATTAGTGTTAGCTATACAGAAATAATTATTCATTAATAATCAATTAGCAATGGTGTAAGTATAGCCTTTAAATCATTATTTATTCAATTGATAAAATTTGTTTTAGTGTCAAAAATAAAATTATATTGTAATTGTTCTGTAATCGTATTGTGAGTGTGTTAAAATAATCCTCAAACTTCAAAAGTTTGAATTATAAAATAACTTTAATTCAAAATTACAACAAAAAAAAAGATTTTGTATTTAAAATTAGAAGCAAGTTTTATCACCTTGGGCAAAAAAGTCGATGTGGTTTTCTCTGAAGATCAGGGTTCGTAAAAAGTCGAATTCTTGAAAAATATGACTCTGAATTTCCGTAATGTTATTGCCTGATAAATCTAGTAACTCCAGGGAGGATTCCAATCCAGCAAACTGTTCTGAACTCACTTCCAAAAGATGGCAGTCGGTGAAATAAAGTTCGCGAATTCGAGAATCTCTAAATGTACCCTCCTAGAAAAAATTGGAACTTTGTGTAATTTGTTTAACATAATAATAATTACATTGTTTATAAATGGAAATAAAAGAATTTTCAATGTCGAACAATAATTTCTGAATACAAATGAATTAAAAATAAGATAATTACATTTTGCGAGGGCGATGCCCATTTTATCGCCGTTTACCCACTTGTTCTACTGCTCCAAATTCCCCTCACGCAGCTGAGGGACCTCCAGACTATATAAAATTTCGTAATTGTAACTAAAAATTGAGTGCAATAACATATATTTGGAATGGCCAAAAATAATAGATTTCGAATATAATATTTCAATCTGGAGGTGCCTCAGCTGCGTGAGGGGAATTTGGGTAGTGGGGTAAGAGCATGTAGGGCAGTGCCCAGTTGATCGCGGGCTACCTGCTTCTTGTACTCTCACTACCCAACTTCTCCTCACGCAGCTGAGGGACCTTGTGCACTGTTGGAAATTTCTATTTCGCAGTTTCTGAGTCACAGATATATGCAGAAAAATATTTGTAAATTTCTTCATTGATTGATTTTAAATTCATGTATACTTTATTTCCTAAACTACGGATTGTGCGAAATTTTTTCATGTTTCGTATTTTATTCCTCATTATGTACCAAGGAACTCTGCTAGCGAGGGCCGGTGATAGCAGCCTGGAGGTCCCTCAGCTGCGTGAGGGGCAGTTGAGTAGTGGCGGAAGTTGAGTAGTGGGGAAGTTAAGTAGTGGGAGTAGAGCAAGTAGTTAGACGGCGATCAAATGGACAACGCCCAGCAAGTACAAGGTCGAATATTATTAGAGTTGAGTAGAGTAGAGTAGTTAAATAGTGGGGAAGTTGGGTAGTGGGGGAAGTTGAGTAGTGGGGAAGTTAAGTAGTGGGAGCAGAGCAAGTAGGTAGGCGGCGATCAAATGGACAACGCCCAGCAAGTACAAGGTCAAATATTATTAGAGTTGAGTAGAGTAGAGCAGTTAAATAGTGGGAAAGTTGGGTAGTGGGGGAAGTTGGGTAGTGGGAGTAGAGCAAGTAGGTAGACGTCGATCAAATGGACATCGCCCAGCAAGTATGAGGTCGAATATATATCATTAAAGTTGAGTAGAGTAGAGTAGAGTAGTTGAGTAGTGGAGAAGTTGAGTAGTGGGGGAAGTTAAGTAGTGGGAGTAGAGCAAGTAGGTAGACGACGATCAAATGGACATCAATGGGCATTGCCCAGCAAGTATAAGGTCGAATATTATTAGAGCTGAGTACCCTGGCGAAAGTTTCGGATAAGTTTTCCTTACGAACCAATCAGAATCATTCCGGAATATGTATCCGAACCCATCCGAGTCAATTCGAACCAATCCGAAAAAAGTTCTACATTTCGTTTGACCTAAATCGTTTAAAAATTAATCCGCCTCAATCCGGTTCAATCCGAACTCCAAAAGAAACCAATCCGAACCAATCCAAACAAATCCGAACCAAATTTTCAATCCAAATAAATCCGAATCAATCCAAATTCGGATTGATATACACTGAATTTTCAATCCGAAAGAATCAGAGCTCGTATTGAATTGGATTCATTCGGATTGAAAATCGTTTTAGGTCAATCCGAGTTCGGATTTATTCCGATTGAAAATTTGTTTCGGATTTATTCGGATTGGAAGTTCGGATTTAACCGGATTGAGTCGGAATAATTTTTGACCGATTTAGATCGAACAAAATATAATTTTTTTTTTTCGGATTGGTTCGAATTAACTCGGATTGATTCGGATACAGATTCCGGAATGATTCGGATGACTTCGGATTGGTTCGGAATGAATTCCTATCTGATACTTTCGCCTGGGTAGAGTAGGGAAGTTGAGTTGTGGGGAAGCATAATAGTGGGGGAAGTTAAGCAGTGAGCATAGAACATGTAGGTAGACGGCGATCAAATGAACATCGCGCAGCAAGTATAAGGGCCAATATTATTAGAGTTAAATAGAGTACATAGAGTAGACAAGTTGAGTAGTGGGGAAGTTGAGTAGTGGGGAAGTTGAGTTGTGGGGGAAGTTAAGTAGTGGGAGTAGAACAAGTGGGTAGACGGCGATCAAATGGACATCAATGGGCATCGCCCAGCAAGTATAAGGTCGAATATATATTATTAAATTTGAGTAGAGTTGAGTAGAGTAGTGTAGAGTAGAGTAGTTGAGTAGTGGAGAAGTTGAGTAGTGGGGGAAGTTAAGTAGTGGGAGTAGAGCAAGTGGGTAGACGGCGATCAAATGGACATCAATGGGCATCGCCCAGCAAGTATAAGGTCGAATATTATTAGAGCTGAGTAGAGTAGAGTAGTTGAGTAGTGGGGAAGCATAGTAGTAGGGGAAGTAAAGTAGTGGGAGTAGAACAAGTAGGTAGACGGCGATCGAATGGACATCGCCCAGCAAGTATAAGGTCGAATATTATTAGAGATGAGTAGAGTAGAGTAGTTAGGTAGTGGGGGAAGTTAAGTAGTGGGAGTAGAGCAAGTAGGTAGACGGCGATCAAAAGGACATCGCCCAGCAAGTGTAAGGATGAGCGCTATCAAATGGGAACTGCCCAACGTTACGATTTAAAAAAAATTACCTCAACATCTTTAATTGGATTTCCGTTCATATATGTCTTGTTAACTAAGTAAAAATGATGAAAGGAGCCCATTTCGAGACGCTCTATCTGATTATAATCCATTCTTAATACATCTAAGGACATTTGAATTCCCCTGATTTCCACTTCTGTTTGAGGCTGGATCATTTTCGAAATGCGATTGTAACTTAAATCCAGGACCTTCATTCTTTTCAGGTTTGAAAGTTGTAAATAGGGAATATTTGTTAATTGATTATCGTTTAGATACAAATGTGTCAAATGGGCCATTCCGTCTCGAAAAACTGAAGGGTCAATTTCTTTCAGATTGTTTTCCCGGATGTCCAGAATTTCCAAATATGAAAGACCCGCGAATGCGTCTGCCGGAAGTTTGTTGATTGCATTGCGGCCAAGGCGTAAAGTTTGCAAAGAATTCTCGAGGCCACGCCAATTGTCAGATGCGATGTGTGAGATTTGATTTCCTAGAAGATGTATAAATTACATTTTACCTTGAGAAATGTCTTACATTGTTCTAAATTTATATTAATTATTATAATTTCTTTGTGTTTGAATTAAAACATGAGAATCAACTAAAGAACTGTACAGCATATTGTTTAACGAAATTGGGTTTAATCAGGACTGAGTTAATTAATTTTTTATGGTTATTATTTTAGTTTTTTTTATTCCTCAGAGAAAAATATTTTATTTTATAAATAAAATGCAAGAGACAGTAAATACTAAAATATTTGCAGTTAATATCTGTTAATACAGTAAAATCTTCCTTATTCGAATTTTAGGTTGAAAAAATGATATTTAAAATTTTTTATTTATTTATTTAATTTGACATTTTGTACTGGAAACTGATAATATTTGATAGTTATAATTAACACGTTCTCGGCTCCTCAATTTTGGATTTACACTAGAACTTCCTAAATTTTTTATTACAAAGAAAGAAATAGGAAAGTACAATCAAAAATTTTGTAATAAATATTCGTTGCACAATTAAACCTCTTTCATTTAATTTTTCTTTCAGGACATTTATTGATCGGAAAATTAAAATCTGTAATAAGTTTTTAACAACTTTTTGAACTATTATTCTTGTGAAAAATTCGAATATCTCAAAATCTTACAAAATTTTTTCGAAGTATTATTTTGTATTTTGAAATTGCTTTTTTCGAAAAACTTTTTTTCCTATAGTGGTCTTTAGACTCCTTATTTTGTATTATTCAGAACTACTAAGAAAGATTATCCTTTGAATATTTAAAAAAATCAAGAGGTTAAACATTAGCGTTTTGATGAATACTTGCATTCATGGATTTAAAATAATTCAAACGAATACAAGGAATTCAAAAGAATTAAAAAGATTTCCGAAGAGACTACAAGGGAATTCAAAATAATTAAAATGAATACAAAGAATTTAAAGGAATTGAAAAAAAATCAAAAGATTACAAGGGAATTCAAAATAATGCAAATATTTCTAATAATTTGAGAGAATCCAACAAAAAATTAAAGGCAATAAAAGAATTCAGTGACATTTAAAAGATTTCAAATTTTTTAAGAATGAAAGAATTTATGATGAATAAAGGAATTCAGGGGAGTGTAAAAATAATTCAAAGACAAGAATTCAAAATATTTCAAAAGAAAACAAAGGAGTAAGACAGATTTCAATGGAATTTAAAAGACTTCGAATTCAAGAGAGAAAAAAACTCAAGCGAATTAAAAATAATTCAAAGGAATTCAAAAGAATTCAAGAAAATCGAAGGAATTCAGAGGAATTCAAAAAAATTCAAAGGAATTTCAAAAGAAGTCAAAATTTTAGAAGTTAATCAAAAATGATTCAAATATTTCTAAATAATTTAAGGAAATCAAAAAATATTTTTAAAGAAACAAAGAGAATTCAGTGAAATTTAAAAGGTTTCAAAAAAATGTTAAAGAATAAAGGAATTCAAGATAAATAAAAAAATGCAAGGGCATTCAAAAGCATTCAAAGGAATTAAAAGCAATTCAAAGGAATTTCAAAAGAGGTCAAAAGTTCAGAAGTTAATTAAAAATGATTCAAATAATTCTAAATAATTTAAGGAAAACGAAAAACATTTTTAAAAAAGTTAAAAGAATTCAGTGAAATTTAAAAGATTTCAAAAAATGTTAAAGAGTAAAGGAATTCAAGATAAATATAATAATTCAAGGGCATTCAAAAGAATTCATAGAACTTCAAAAGAATTCAAAAAGAATTTAAAATAATTTAAAGCTATTCAAAAAAATGCATAGGTATTCAAAAGAGTTCAAAGGTATTCAAAAGAATTGAAAAATACTGAAAAAGACTACAAGGGCATTAAAAATAATTCCAATATTTC
Source organism: Andricus coriarius (assembly GCA_932066315.1). Lineage (NCBI taxonomy): Eukaryota > Metazoa > Arthropoda > Insecta > Hymenoptera > Cynipidae > Andricus > Andricus coriarius. The sequence goes on from CAKNWT010268143.1 coordinate 11,362, forward strand.
TAAATAATTTGAGGAAGTTCAAACAAATTTAAATATATGAAAAGAATTTAGTGAAGTTATACAGATTTCGAAAAAATTTTAAGAATAAAGGAATTCAAGATTAATAAAATAATTCAGTGGCATTTAAAAGAGATCAAAGACAAGAATTAAAAATAATTTTAAAAAATACAAAGAATTCATAGGAATAAAATAATTCAAAAGAATCCAAAAGAAATCAAAAATACTTCAAAAGACTACAAGGGAATTCAAAATATTTCAAATATTTATAAATGATTTAGGGGAATCCACATTTTTTTTAAGAAACCTCAAGAATTCAATCAAATTTAAAAGAATTAAAAAAATATATTGAAGAATAAAGAAATTCCAGATAAATAAAAAACTTCAAGGGCGTTTATAAGATATCAAATAGAAGAATTCAAAATAATTAAAAAGAATAAGAAGAATTCAAAGAAATTCAAATGAATTCAAGGAGATTTCGAAAGACGGCAAGATAATTAAAAATAATTCAAATATTTCTAAATAATTCAAGGGAATCCAATTTTTTGTCAAATTAAAAGAATTCAGTGAAATTTAAAAAAGATTTTTAAAAATGGTAAAGAATAATGGAATTTGAAATGAATAAAAAAATTAGTGGCATTCCAAAGAATTAAAAAACAAGAATTCAAAATAATTTAAATGAATACAAAGAATTCAAAATAATTCAAACTAATACAAAGAATTTAAAGGAATCAAAAAATATTTCAAAATACTACAAGGGAATAACACACAATTCAAATATTTCTAAATAATTTAAGGGAATCTAAATATTTTTTAAAGAAATTTAAACAATTTAATTAAATTTAAAAGATTTTAAAAAAATGTTAAAGAATAAAGGAATTTAAGATAAATAAAAAAATTTAAGGGCATTTATATTTTAAGGAATTAAAGACAAGTATTCAAAATAATTCAAAAGAATACATAGAATTCAAAAGAATTAAAAGAAATTCAAAAGAATTCAGATAAATTTAAAAGGATTCAAAAAGAGTTCAAAAGACTACAAGGGAATTTAAAATGATTCAAATATTTCTATATAATTTTAAAAAATCAAGAAAAAAGTTTTAATTGAAAGAGTTCAGTGAAATTCAAAAGAGTTCAAAAAATGTTAAAGAATAAAAGAATTGAAAATCAATAAAAAAAATCAGTGGCATTTAAAAGAATGCAAAGACAAGAATATATAAAAGATTTCTAAATAGCGAAAAAAATTGCTGATAGCTTGAATTAGAATTAATAGTAATTACACAGTACCATTCAAAATAGTAATTACTATGTAATTACTCACGAAAAATATTAATTAAAACCTCTTTTTTAATTTTGTTTTGTTTTTTATTAAATCCTTGTTTCGTGATGTTTTATTGATTTTGATTGTCAAGTTTTTGGTTTTGAAATTTTTTTAACAAAAAAAAAATAATATAAATTGGAGAGATTACCTGTCAAATCGAGAAGCCGAAGCTTTTGTAGATGTCTGAACGATTTGCTCGGAACTCTTGCGAGACGGTTGTAGGGTAACTCAAGCTCCCACAACGATCTTTCAAGCCCTAGAAAGGCCTCGTCCGGTATATCCGATATGGGATTATACTTGATCTGCAGCTTGTAGAGACCTAAAAGACAACCTTATTGTTAAATATTTATAAAAATGACCCCCGTCACCCAAAATTGTTCAAATACCATTTTTTATAATAATCAAATTAAACTGAAATTAAGATTAAATTTGAGAACAAAATATATTTTATTTATAACATTTTTTTATAAAGCAGGCATGATTTCTGCTTATTTTTATGTAAAAATTAATTTGAGAAATTTTTGATAAATATGGAAATTTTAAACATTTTGGAAATTTATAGTAAGTTTATGAATTACCAAAATTAAATAAAAAAATTTAAGTTTAAAATATTTTTGAAATCCTAAGTATTAAAAAAAATTTTTTAATGTTTAAAATTCTTAAAAGTTTTGAAATTTAACAAATATTTAGAAAGTTTGAAATTTACGATATTTTTGATAAAAAAATTCATTATTTCAGAGGCTTTTTATTATACAGGCATGGTTTCTGCTAATATAGAAAAATTTTGGAAACTTTATTCTTACTTTAATATGAATTTAGGAAATTTTTGATAATTAAGAAAATGTTTAGAATTGTGGAAATTTAAGATAAGTTTATACATTACAAACAAATTGCGAACAAAATTTTAATATAAAAAACTTTCGAAATTTAAGCAATTTTTTTAATTAAAAAAATGTTCAAAAATAAAAATTTTTTAATTTAAAGAATACAAATTTTCTTGAAAACTTGTAAAAATTTTTATAGCAAATGCTTGTTTTTAGACGTTTTTATAACACAGGCATGATTTCTGTTCGTAGATAGGAATTTTTGTTTGTATTTTAATATGAATTTATGAAATTTTTGATAAATATGGAAATTTGTAGTAAGTTTATAAATTTCCAAAATTAAATTTCTTGTTTTGAAATTATCAAAAATTTTGAAATTTAAAAAAATAATTACATTGAAAGAATATTGAGAATTTTTGAAATTTATGATATTTGTGATAAAAAATGCATTATTTCAGAGTTTTGTTATTACACAGGCATGATTTCTGTTAATATAGAAAAATTTGGAAACTTTATTTTTATTTTAATATGAATTTCGGAAATTTTGGATAATTAAGAAAATTTGTAGAATTGTGAAAATTTATAAGTTTATAAATTACAAGAAATTTTCTAAAAAAATGTAATATAAAAACGTTTGAAATTTAAACAATTTTTTTAATTAAAAAAATGTTCGAAACTAAAAATTTAAATTTTGCTTTAAAACCCTAAAAACTATTGAAATTGAAAAAATAATCAAATTCAATTAAATTTTTGAAATTAAAAAAAAAATTAAGGAAATATTAAGGAAATTTTTAGAATTTTGGAAATTTATGATAAGATAAGTTTATAAATTATGAAAATTTCAAAAAGTTTTCATAATTAAATAAAAAATGTAATTAAAAAAACTTGTAATTAAAAACATTTGAAATTTAAACAATTTTCTAATTAACAAAATTTTCGAAACTAAAATTTTTTTAAATTTAAAGAATCAAAATTTATAATATGTTTTTATAACAAATACATGATTTTAGACGTTTTTTATAAGACAGGCAGAATTTTTGCTCATATGGAGGAATTTTATCATTATTATAATATTAATTTAGGAAATTTTGTATAAATATGGTAAAAAAAAAAAAATTTTAAAATTTCTGGAATTCTAAAATTTCTTTTAATTAAAAAAATATTAAAATTTAAAAAATATTCCGAATGTTTGAAATTTACGATATTTTTTATAAAAAATGCATGATTTTAGACGTTTTTTATTACACAGGCATGATTTCTGTTCATATGGACGAATTTTGGAAACTTTGTATTAATTTTAATATGAAATTAAGAAATTTTGGATAATTACGGACATGTTTAGAAATTTATGATAAGCTTATGTGAATTAAAAATTTTTTAAATTCTGAAAATGTGTAAAATTAAAAAAAATTGAAATATAAAAAACCTTTGAAGCTAAACAATTTTTTAAATTTAAGAATTTAGATTTCACGGAAATTTTTAAAGCTTTGGAAATTTTTGGTAAGTTAACCAATTATCAAAGATTTCGAAAATTTTGAAGATTAAAAAAAATTTTGAATTAAAAAATTGAAATGGTTTGAAATTCACGATATTTTTGATAACAAATGCATGATTTCAGACTTTTTTATAACATGGGCATGCTTTCTGCTCATATAATTATAGAGGACTTTTGAACAAAAAATTTTTGTATGAATTTGGGAAACTTGGGATAATTACGGAAATTAAAAAAATTAATGACCAGTTTATGAATTACCAAAATTTTATATAAATTTAAAAATATTAAACTCTAAAAATATTTAAAATTTCAATAATTTTACTTTTAAAATTAAATTTTTTTTTTGAAATATGAAAAAAATTTGAAACTAAAAATGTTTTTATTTAATGAATTTAAATTCTTTTTCAAATGTATGATATTTTTTTAAAATAAATGATTTTTCACAGACCTCTTTTTGTAATACAAGCATGATTTTTGCTCATATAATTATAGAGGAACTTTGGAAATTTTATTTTAATTTTAATATGAATTAAGGAAATTTTTGATAAATAAGGACATTTTTTTAATTTATGGTCAATTTATGAATTACCAAAAAATTTTTTTAATTTAAAAATTGTTATTTTAAGATGTGGAAATTTTTTGAAATATAATTTTCAAAAATTAAATTAAATTAAAAATAAGATTTATTAAGATGTAAATAAAAAAAAATTTGGTTGGATATAAATAAAAACCACTTCACATTTAGAAAGTCAATAAATTAATTGAAGCACGTGGTTTGTCAATCATCTAATTACTATTAGCATAATTCCTCATTGTCGAGATGATGATCAATTTGCTAATTAGTTTATTTATCATCTAGAATCTACGTCCAGCCCACACGAGATTCGGTAATTACGGTCCAGT